>OX421450.1:8591821-8606821 GCA_949126865.1 Montipora capitata
AAAATGTAATTTTGCGCTATCGCAAATCTTTCGCGACTATTCCATCCCGTTCTCGTCGTACAATGTGGACGAAGCATTCTCAAAATAAATTGGTACCAGCGGTTTCAGAGTAAGAATTGATAAGAAAAGTTTCACATTTGTAAGCTCTCATTGTCCTAAATTTGGTGATTGCAGAGTACCGCAAAAATAGGAGCGAAAATGCGTGCCGCACGTGCAGCACGATTATTTTCCACTTTTAACCAATCATGTTACTGTTTTAGGGCGTTTTCGTCGCCGTCGTAGATCTTAAGGAGTTTAAGCACGCGCGTTTTTGAGACGCGGACGTTAACCGGAAGTGAGATGTTTTCCCTTTTAACTTGTTTTCACACAACCACATTTACATTGCTAAATATCTTTTCTCCATTAGAGATGATTGGTACAAAAATCTGGGAGACACCACTGTCCTGGCGAGCGAAATGTTCTCCCCTCTTAAGGTCCCTAATGTTAAAAGAGTTGGGGGGGGGGGGGGTACTGCCATAATGCCGCATAAGGGGAAGGGGGAGGAGAGAGCCTGCTAAGAGGGTATTGGTGGGTGTATACCAGTGCAAAAGTAATACAAAGTCGTAAAAGAAGGCGCGGTTTAATTATACCTAAGGCAGAAACAAGAAACGTTTGCGAAGAGTCTTTAAAAGGTAAAAGAGGGCGTAGAGGCAAGTTCTCGGCATCGACAGAGATCGAAATACTACGCTAGCTTTTTCCAAAAGTAAATTCAGTTGACAACCAGCTTTACGGTCACAACTGTTTCTCGGAGAATTTTACAATCTCAAGCGAAACTTGCAAGAATTCAACATCCATTTTCCCTAAGTGACAACTGTAACCTCAAATTCAGAAAAGCTATTAAACATGAATAAACAGTTTGTAATTGGGAGGATTCGACACTAAGCCTATATTTCCTGCCCGGCATGATGACGGGGTGGTGTATTTTAAGAGAGCTTGGTCTGCTGCAGTAACAGCATCTCTGCCCTTCCACTTTTGTTCCTTTCGGCAAAAGAACGTAATACAACCACTTAGAAAGGGACCCTACACTCTCGGCTTGCAAAACCGCGGGAGGAGACAACCTTTCCAAAACACTTAAAAAAATTCAAAGTAATCATTTGTGAAGAAAAAGAGAATTTTGGAGTCGCTTTATATTTTCACTTTGAAAATTTTCAGGAGCGGCCATCTTCAACAATTGCGACGTGATAAGGTCTAACACAAACAGCTTTAGCGAAATAACGACAGAGAACCTGTAACATGTCATAATTATTCAAGATGGCGGCACCAGGGAAAATGAGCAATTCTGAAATCATTTATTTCGTATACAAACGCTTTCTTTGCAAAAATTCAAACAACTTAAATTGGAAAGATTATTTCCTGTGTGGAGGTTCCCCTTGGACTTTTAAAAGTCTTTTGGAATCAAGTTTAGAAAGCCATTAGGTGCAGACGAGAACATGAGGCAATCACAGTCTTAGGGCGCTTTCCATTTGACAGAACTGACTGGCCAGACCGGGTGTTTGGAAGGTCTAACTCTACAATGCCTTCAAATCAATACACTTCGAGAATTATATATACTTCTCCAGAAGAATGCGAGGGATTGTCATGCAAGTGTTACTTCAAATTTTTGCATTTTCTTGGCAAACTGACGGGTCTGGCCGGCCAGTTCTGATAAAAGGAAAGCGCCCTTAGTCAGAGTTCTCGCTCGAACCAATCACAACGCAAGGAACTACCGGCCGGCTCTAAAAGCGGGAAAATGAAGCAAATGACAATTGGTTGAGCTTTGTCTCTCATTGGCTAAGCTAACAGTGTAGCGCAAGATTATCAACCGAATCACACTTTTAGCTAAGCAAAACCAATGCGATCTCCGAATTACTCATGAAATTGAAAGAAAATAGCTCTATTTTAGTAGGGACATTAAGCTTGGGTACGTAACACTCTAGAAAAATCTGTTCGGTCTCCAGAGTCAATTGACCTGCCTGCTTGTGGCGAGTCAGTCTCAAACATTATCTACCCTTAAAATTCCACAGCAACTCTAACGTTTGCAAGTCGCACGCAAAAATATTGCTTTTGTTTCGAAATTTAGCTTTCGATACTTCATCAGAAGATTCTTCTTGAACCGCATTTTGCTTTGGCTTTTCGCTTGATTTGGAACTCTTTTCTTTTTCTACGCCGCCGCGATTGTTGACCTTCGTACTCGTGTTGCCTCTCGCGCTAGTTCGCTTTGAGTTCTTGTTTGGTTCCGGGTTCCCTGAAGGCGCCTTTACCGAGCGTTTCTTCACAGAGGTTTTGACGCCAACATTTCTGTCGCTCTTGGCTTGTACCATCGTGTTTACCCGTTCCTGACTGGCTGCGAGAATGCACTCGTTGTCTCCATTTTTGCTGGTTATCACAGCATCTCCAGTCCTTTCAAGAGATGTTCCAGCGTCGCGACTACTCCTTTTACGCGAAACGTCACCTACGATGACGCACGAGTCTATTGCGCTTTGAACGCCGTTGGTTAACCTATTCGAGTCACCCTCCTCCTCCTCCTCCACCGCTCTCTCGTCTGGCAACGACTGCGTGACAAGCATGCTACTGTCACGTGGAGGAGTTACATCTCTTTCGAGTCGAACGTCCTGTATCATCAAGCTCCCAATCGCATCAGCCGATTTCTCTCGAGTATCAAAGGCAGAGTTAAGTTGATCAGAATTCTGCTTCTCTAAAGCGCTTTCATGACTTCTTTCTTCTTCAGTTGACCTAGAGGAGTTGGCACGGGCACTTTGTTCTCCCAGAAGACACCCATTCTGAATTTCAATCGCTCTTTCTGTGCTTCCTTCTTCTTCCTCTACAAGCACTTGCAGTGCATTATCCTTGCTTAGAACAGGAGAATTTTCTGCAGTATCCACTTCCTTGGGTTCGGTATTACTGTTATGAGAGGCATCCACATCTACACCTTCCGCAACTGATGACGCATCAAATGTTCTCGAACTGGAATCCTCACACGATTTGTTGTTTGTATCCATCCTTTCCTTTGGATCGTTAACACGTCCTCTCCTTTCGATACTCCCTGTCAACGAAGGTCCAACTTCCTTCCGAGAATACGATTCGCCGGCTGATTCGAGATGCATGTCTTCGAAATCAAACGCAGAATCATGATCGGTTTGTACGAAAGGACTATCGTCTGGTTCCCAGTCCATGCCCGTTTCGCCGTCTTCTTCGCATTCCGATGTAAACTCTACATCAACGTCCGATTCGTTATTTTGTTCACACGAGGTGTTCGTCAAAGGAGATTCGTTTTCCACTGTTGAGGAGTTGCAGCATTGTCTCGCAATGTCACCCCGAGCAGAGGACGCATTATTCCCTCTTTGAACTTGTTCAGAGGTGTCCATACGTGAAGTAGAGATTTTACAGCCACCTAAAGAGGCTGTCAAACCAGCGCAAGGATCCAAAGCAATCCTGCACCCGTCTTCATTGTTGCTGTTAACTGAACTTTCCTTTGCAGGCTGCTCGCCTGCAACAACAGCCTTGGACACATTTCTTGAAGAATCACAAGCTTGAATCTCCTCGGACTCGTTCATGTTTGCAGTGTTCATCTCATCTGAAGGTACAGCGGTGACATCTTCTACAGAGTCCCCAATGCTTGTCACAGTTCGATCACTGCCTTGTCCCTCCTCCCGTACATGATCACTACCCGCATTCACTGCCTTCGCTGAGGCATTTTCAGACGCAATCCTCTGCAGCTTGTTGGGTACCTGTCTCCCTTTTTGCGGGATTTCTGAAAGATTGTCAGAACTTTCAGATAGCGAAGAGCGGTATCCACTGAGCCGTTTGGCCAACGAAACTGGTTTCTTTTTCTTTTTGAGCTTTTTCTGCAAGAAAAGTAAATGCTGTATTAAATCACCCGCATATAAGATACAAAGCACCACCCAGCTCAGCCCTCTATCAAGACTTCACATCCCTTTTTTCTTGAGACATCCACGCTAAGACCAGACACATAGAGCTTCTGTATGAAAACATTGGAGCAACCATAACACGTCACATTACGGACGAGAACGCCACAAAACAATAGCTCTAATGAAAAAAGACAAAAGCTCTGCCCGCCCTGCACGTGCGTTTTACCGTTTAACATTTTTGTACATTTGTAGGCCGTTCTCGCCCTGACAAAGACGAGAACTAATCAAGTTTGAGGTTACGTGGAGGAGGCGAACAACTGACGATACATTTTTAGCTCGTGGAGAGCTATCGGGATGGTTGGCCATCAGGCTGTCAGGCGTAAACAATGGAAAATTTGTAATCGATTTCTGCTCGTCTCAAGTTCGGCAGGCGCATTCATGCATTCGTGAAATGGTCGTTAAGAATGCCCTTATTCGGCTACCAATGAAAGACGTTCAATATAATGTATTACACTGCATTTGTAACCACTCTATAGGCTTGATAATTCGCTATATCACCTCCCTGACGCAGTATCTTACTTACTCCACGAGCTTACCACAGAATACCTTTGATTCTATTTTCTCTCTAAATATTCACACCGTTCTCGCCAATTGCGTCCTGAAACGTTGACACTCACTTTTCATGCCTAGCTACTTGGGAATAATTGCAAAATTACAAAATTATTACAATAATGGGAAGTAATACTTTTAAACTACGTTCTCGTAGCAATTGCTGTCGTCGTCAGTCCCTAATCTTTCAACATGAAGGCGACCGAAACTTCAAACTCAAAATAAGCAATTCGCTGCAATAACGCGGTAAATAAGCAATTACAATGTTTTTCCTTACACAAACGCTCTCTTTGAAAAACGTCAAGCATATGTAGACATCTCCTCCAGCATACAAGTATCTTTTACAGAAGCTGGGGTTACTTCTTTTTAACTTTAAAATTACGACTTCTGGGTAAAGTGTCTTCCAGTTTGCGTTTCCACTATACGGAAGATATCTGTTTACAAACATGATTGTTTTTGCTATGATTCAAATGTGCCAACCACAGGAACAAAAGACTCTTTGTTTCGACAGCCAATGAGGCTCTGGTTGGCACATAAACATGACATTACGTGACGTCAATGAAATCTACAAATGTACATCGCATGGGTGCTTACTGTATAGGAAAATACTGATGATGCTGTTGAACAGCACTCTTAGACCCAAAGGCTTAATGTCCAAAGTCCTTCTTACTGTGCTACTGTGTCAAATTCCAGTCACAGGCCAGCACTATCTCTTAATCTATAGTCGCTTCTATTTTACTATAAAATAAAAGAAACGAGGATCATTCTTCATTTAAGAGAAAAAGAAACTATCAGTACCTTTTCCTCTGGGGGAGGTCTTGGTTTTATTTTCTTCTGTGCATGTAGAACAAGATGATGTTTGAGGGAAACCTAAGAAGAAAACAAAGAAGTTAAGGAGATTTATCAAGGCCTTTAGAGAACACAACTGAATTTTAAAGCGCTTCAGGCGAGGCAAAATCATACAATGCCATAGTTTGCAATAGCATTTTTTAAAAGTGATTCTGTGTTCCTCCTGTCTTGGCAACAATGACTGCTAAGAGTGAGGCAAAGATTAATTATTAATCAAGATTGAGAGCATTGTCAGGCCTGAGGTTTTAAATTGGAATTCAACGATTCTTCAAGGTGAAAAAAAGCCTATGCAAGGTCGTGATCCTTACATTTTCTTTTCCTATTTAAAAACCTTTAATCATTTCGAACAGGCGCGTTGCACCTTCCGATAACTGAAACGTTTGGAAAGATTTGAAAAGACATGTACAAGTAACAATGGTCTTCCCTTAATGATAGCGGAGCTCCCGCGGCCCTGTGGGCCGCCAAACGGAGCACCATACCCTTACCAATTTATGACGCTTTCGGTAAGTGTATTTTTAGTGTTTCAGCGTGCATTCCATCGTGCAGAATACCACCGTGCAATCAATACGATCAACGAATTTTTGTGGAAACGACACCAATGTCCTCTTCTACAACTGGCCACCGAGAAATTTGAATTGGGTACAACATTGAGTTAGCGGAATCGGTCTATGAAATTAAGGATTTTGGCAAACCAAAGGTTTTTGCGTCCAAATACTTTTTAAAATGGGACATTATAATGTAGATGCACTTTAACCCTCATACAAAATGTTCTCCATACCTTATAGGCAAATTCTCCAGCACAACCTTCTACCGTGCAACGATACTTTCTAATGCCTTCATGATAGGAATTTATGTGTGTCCTCAGGTTTCTTTCCTGGAATCGACAAACAAACAAACAAAAGGAAATTATTATTATTAGAGAGAGTTTCAATCGAGTGTTGTAAAAACAAAACGAAAGTAATTACTTTGGCCAATCAAAAAGGATGGAGACAATCCAGTACACCAATCAAAACTCGAAGTAATTAAACGTAGCCGACACAAAGCGTGGGAAAATGTGCACGCGCGAGCCACAATTGGTTTTGGTTTCACTTCTGATTGGTTGAAAAAGTGGCGCGAGAACTTTGAACCAATCACCGAGTGAAGTAATGCAAAACCAAAGCAATTCGCTTATTACTTTCGACACTCAATTGAAAACCGCTCTATTACTTTTAGTCCTGTTAACCTGTTCTAATGTGGTTCATACATAATTCTGGATAGAAATTAGGACCTGCATACACCTTATTCCGTCAATTAAGTACTCTTTCTCCTTGCAAATTAGCTTATTTGGCCTCACTTTCAAACATAAAAATTCAAAAGAATATTTGACCTTGAACGAGGCCAAAGGGCCAATATGAAATCAAACCAAAGAATACTACTAGTAATAGTTGACATTACAGCTACCACCGCTGTTAATGCAGGGAGAGTAGCCCGCGCGGCAGGCGTTCGAAGGGGAAGGGAAAAGGGAGAACCACCTCCTTGTCCTCCCCCTGGTTCTCCCCTCCCCTCCCCTCCCCTTCCCCTTCGAACACCCGCCATGCAGGCTACGGGGAGAGAACAAAACAGAACCGAATATGAAAAGGGGGCATTGTGAGTAGACGGTTTGATCATGGCGGACACAACGGTGTACCAGAAACTAAAGGAAATGCAAAGTCAATTTTTACCGCAATGTGGCCACCATTTTTTGAAAATGAAACATACTGCGACGGATGAAGTTTTCTAGTCTGTTTATCACAAGATTTTTTCTGGTATACCAGATATGTAATACCATATCACTGTAACACTATATACACGCAAGCTACAATGATGCCTCCTTGGGATTAAATTAATACCTGAGGGGGCAAAAATGGCGGCCATTTTGGAATAAGGTGTATAACTCACACAAGGACACATTTTCCACACAATTATGCATAATTGTGCAGTGGTAATAGACAACAATAATAATAATCATCATCATAATACGTAATTATTATGTAAAAGATGTTCTGCCAGGGAAACCAAAACTCTCGAGGTTTAGGGTAGCCAATCACAGCATGGGATTTGGTTATCTTGCTCGCTCACAGAGCCAGTCATATAATAATAATTATTATAATTATTTCTATTTCTCTGGAACTTGCCCTGGTGTAGACTCTTGAACATCCTTCTCTGGGGCATTCATACAACTTTCTGTCAGAGTCATGGATTTGGGCATGTTTCTTTAACTATAAAAGAAAAACACTCTGCCATGTCAAAGCCAATTCTGTAGCATTTTATGATTATGATAACATTAATACGCCCACACGAACCTACGGTTCACTTTGTATCAGTTCTATCATTAAACATATCTTCAGGTCAGAGTTTTGAGGCCTACATGTACACCTGATAAGGAACTACATGTATGCAGGCAATGCAGCCCATTGGTTATGGCCCTTGCCGCCAGACACAGAGATCCTGGGTTCAAGATCCGTTCTGACCTAATTTGAATTAACAACTGCATCGCTTAGTGGAGGTTGGATGCCTGACACCTCCTGTAGCTTCCACTATTGGCAGCCAGTTCTAAGATGGAGACTGCACCGATCGATGGCCAAACCTGACAAACCAGCCATGAGCTCCCATGCCCCCAAAAAGAAAAGCAACCATCACACTGATAAACAGTGGGAAGTAGAGGTGGAGAAGAGAGGGAAATAACTGCTAAACGCTCCAGACAAAATACTCCTTCTTCCTGCCACACCGATGAATAAGCTCTACAACACAAAGCACGAGGAATACAACGTATGTGCAAATGGAGCGGTTTTCGAATGAGTGTCGTAAAATCAAAACCAAAGTGATTACTTTGGCCAATCAAAAAGGATGGAGACAATCCAGTACAACAATCAAAACTCGAAGTAATTAAACGTAGCCGACACAAAGCGTGGAAAAATGTGCACGCACGAGCCACAATTGGTTTTGGTTTCACTTCTGATTGGTTGAAAAAAAGGCGTGAGAACTTTGAACCAATCACTGAGTGAAGTAATCATAAACCAAAGTAATTATCTAATTACTTTCGACACTCAATTGAAAACCACTCTATAACAAAACCACTGACAACAATTGACTGCAGTTGCTCCTAGTTGTTAACTCAGCTAAACTGCATTTAACTTCATTCTGATCCTGGTACATTGTAGTTCCTGGTTCAACTTATTAGCTGCACTTGCAAATACATGTAGTGAACTGAACATAAGTATTCCAAAACTGTGAAAGTGATAGAGTGTATAGTGGAAACGACTGCAAAGTATTCCAGGCGAGGCTGGAGTCACATGCCATCTCATTATGGATCTATCCACTCAGAATTTTTAACGGCTAAGTCCTAATGGAATTTCCCAATTAAAAACTAATAGTTTACAGAATTAGGTGCAATTAAACTACTAGTCTTGTTATTTTACATGTATTTTTATTTTAACTTCATACCTTTTAATTTATCAGGCTGATTTATTTTGTGGAGGGTAACTGCAGGTTGCAGGTCATTGGTTCCCCATAGCTGAAACAACCCAAACCTTTACTAATGCTAACATTAGGCCAAAACACTGTGCTTTAAATAACGTTTAAGCCTAAGGTTAGCATTCAATTTTTTGTTAAGGCAAACTTGGGTTGTTTCAGTTATCAATTATGGTAAATCAATGACCTGCAACCTGCAAACCACTTTACACCCTCCATTTATTTTGCATCGTAGTTGCATAAAGGCTGATCAACCCTCTATTTTTAGTCGCCGTAACTGCATTGTTGGCTTATTAGCACCACTCAAGCTGAAGGTTCGCCCTGATGGCCTTGATGTTTTACGTTTTACATCATATATTGTTCTGGTAAAAACCTTAGCATTTTACCATAAATTGCAATATCAGTGAGTTACAGTACATGTATGTGGTCAAAATAATAATCAACTGCCCTCTATAAAATTCTTATTCAGGGCGACAAAATACATGTACATGTAACAAGCCCACCAGATGAAATGAGTTAAACTCTGCTACCTTGCATCTAGTTGGTTGAGATTTAGTAATTGGCTGCTGTCAACCAACCACGTCCTATGGACACTACCACACTACTCTTCTAGCATCCCTGTCTGGGTTTATGGTTGTGACCACACAAATGGAAACCAGGCTTAACTTCACATTGATCAATGCACGTACCTCATAGGCTTTTGGGAATACCCTTTTACACTGCTTACACTCAAAACCTGTAAAACAATTATCATAGTTATTATACAATCATGTACTGTGTATTTGTCATACAATGTGGATAAGTGTTAATAATAACGTTATTGACATTGAATAATTACACGTACTTCTAAGGCCAAAGACAAAATAATGTCAGTTTGGTTACTGAGCTTAAAATAATGATGTTCATTAATTTGAAAGACTTTTCAAAGTACAGACATTTTTTTCTTTCTTAAATACAATCCATGTACATGTACAGTACCATTTGTGACCCTATTTGGGAAAAGGGGGATTAAGGTGAATTTAGAAAACAACGTTTTAACGCGTTTAATCGCGTTCGTCGAAACGCGTGGAAACGCATTTTTTGTGCGTTTAAACAGATTTTTAACGCGTTTAAACAAACGGCTCTGTTGCGCTTCAATTACTGCATTTCGTATGCTGAAAAGTACGCTAATTTAGTTGTATTTGAATGAATAAATTACCTGTTCTATTATATGAAATGCGGAGATTAGGGTGCATGTCTTCCAACCCACTGTGTCAAAATGATCAATTCATCAGCAAACTTACCTTTTGCCTTTCCTTTTTACATTGCAGTAAGAATCACATTCCGTCTATAATAATTTACTATCCTTTTTTCTGTGAGCGCCTCATGCGCACCGACTTTAGCCCACTTGCAGTGCACGAATCTCGTGCTATCAATAACGGCAACCAGACAATTAGCACACGCAGGAAAGAAGATTCGGTTTTCGAGTCTTCCTAAGAATGGAGCAAGCAGTCGCATTTGAGCCTACGGATTCTGCAGACAAGAGCCAACGATATTGCTCAAAGAAACGCGAACCACTGAACGACGCTTCAAAAATGTTTCCATTAGCGCATCAGGTTTCACCAAGAGGCTGGTCAATCATTTGTCTCAAGCTTGTTTTAATATTTTTAAACTCTTTAAAATTTTCACATTCTCCTCCTTCGTGTTTTCCTCTTCGGAATTTTTGGCGACAAAAAGAGCACGTCGCCAGAATGATGCAGAATCGAAGTGATGACGCCGCTAGCCTTCGGAATGTGTCATGTTATCACTCGAGTAGACTGGTCACGATGTCGTGACGCTCGCCCCGCAACAACTGAAAAATCAGGTTTTCGCCCCATAGCGACGAAAAAATTGGATTGTTTGTACCATTATTGATAATGCCTCGAGAAAATAGAAATTACAGAAAACAGGCTGTCAACATTTAACCACCTTCAGAAGGACGTAATTCAAAGAATGAGCGAATCACATAAACAATTCATCGAAATGTGACAAAGTAAACATCGCATTGACTTGACCAAATACTTCTGGGTTGTGTAATTCTCTCCATTGTTATCGTGGGGAAACAGAAACCTAAATGTCCAGTTGCGAGAGAAGTAGGGAGCGATTCAGTGAAACTGGGAACGTTTTTAGATTCGCGAACATTTGGTAGTATCGCAAGTATTTACCGGTTTTTCTGATCAGCGAATTGATTTTTTCGGAACTTCCTTGGTGTTCACGAACAGGCTTTCCATCGAATAGTCTTAATTTATTTGTTACGGATTCTTTCAGTTGTCGCTATAATAATATAATTATTGTGGGACTGTGGGAGAAGTAGCGAACGATTTAACGAAAGCAAGAGCCTTTTTTCGCTATCTTTATGACCGGTACCTTCCGGTGTGATTAATGGCTCGAAGTTGAAGCTTTGGCCGAGGACGCTGAATATATCTGCTCTCGTTCGCTCATGAAATAAGTTTCCTCTGCCAACTGCAAATTACCCGCGAATGTTTCGGGAAGGTTGGATGGGTTCAGAGAAGTATGATCCATTTCTTTCAAAGCTTTGCTTTTTTTGTTATTTCAGAGGTTTGAAAGCTCTATCATATTGTTGCAAGTTATCGTGCTTGTGTCTTGGCGCTTCACTATCTGCCTATTCAACCCCTTTTCATTATCGCAAATCATAAACAAACAGGAAATGTCTCCTTTTGACAAGTACTAAATGACGAAAAAGTCTAAAATTTCGGAAGGTTGCGTGACTGATCGCGACAAATATGTAGATCAGTTTATTTCTTCTGAGCAGTAAACAGCGAGTCATCGATCAATTTCTTTTCTAATGGCTTGAACGTAACACTTTAAATGCAGCTTTAGTTGAGCCCTGTCATGATGGTACGAGTTGTTTTATCTTCGTTCGGTTACTTGGGCCTTGGTCGTCGCCGGGGTCGTCGCTCAGAGTCGGAAGACAGCCGCCATGTCAACTGCCTTGATCAAACATGAATAAAGGAAAAATGGTAGTAAGTTTTGCATGTGAAGAATGCCTCAGCTGGTAACCCCAATGCAGAATTTTATTTGATTGATTTATAAGTGTTTGCGACTCTACTAAGACCAACATGAACAGCATTCAACAATCAACGTTCTGTTGTACATTTCTAAAACAGGATCGCACATGACAAGAGAAACCTACTGACGACCCTCGCTAATCACAGGGTACACATCAAAGCAAACTTGTGCTTAACACCATCTTGAAAATTCATTTGTACATTCCTCACTTCATTTGAAACAGATTTCTATTGTTTATGCTCATGATTTACCGTTAGAGTCGCTAAGTAAGTGTTTTGTTTTTTCCTCAGAGAACGCCGCCAATTTAGGCATGTTTAGGTTGGACTTATTCGCATTTCTTCTCTTTTCCGAGTACTTGCAGCGACTAAAACAATCAAGATTTCGATGGTTTGTCGAGCTGCATTGTTTAAATAAATCACAGTTAACCCCAGATGACACCCAATAATAATATTATAGCAAGCAGCCATTTAATTATGCGCTCACTTGAGGTAAATTAACAGCGTTTAAACGCGTCATTTGTGTAAAGCTTTTCCGACACGAAATCTTACGCACGCGTTTTTTTCGCGTTTAAACGTTGTTTAAATGCGTTTAAACGGTGTTTTAACGCGTTTGCGTTTAAAACGATAGAAAACGCGTTTTTTTGTTATTCACCTTAATCCCCCTTTTCCTAAATAAGGTCACATTTGCAGATTCAGGGAGATTTGAGTTTTTGTTATAAAACTGATGTATCATTTTTTCCATAA
This sequence comes from Montipora capitata, assembly GCA_949126865.1. Taxonomy (NCBI): domain Eukaryota; kingdom Metazoa; phylum Cnidaria; class Anthozoa; order Scleractinia; family Acroporidae; genus Montipora; species Montipora capitata. The sequence goes on from OX421450.1 coordinate 8,604,447, forward strand.
TCACTTCCTGGTACTGAACAAAATAAAACAAAAATATTAATCAATTTAAACTTGAAGGCCTGCAATGACCTGAAAATTATTGGTATTAATAATAATGTTATGTATAATATACTGCATATAGAGCACATGTTTGTATCAGGAGAGGTTTTTGCACATAATTGCACAGGCTTTACTTAAAGGTTTGTCCAAGGTACAGTGTACTATTAATTTTCACAAAACTTTAATTACTGAAATCAGTTATAAAAAGTATCAGTGACTACCATGATCGCAGATGTGTGCCCTTAGTTTGTTAAATGTGCCAAATGCCTCAGAACAACCAGGCTTGCTGCAAATGTAACCTGAAAAAAATTTAAAGGTAGTCAAGAAGACAACGAATACAGTTTTGCAGGCATTCCTTAGTCATTTTGCAAAACTGTGGCTGTTTTCCACTTAATTGCACTAAAGAATGTTTTAAACAGTGGCATGAACAATGAATAGTGTACTGTGCGGTACTAATAATAAAATGTGGACAATGGGATGAAAAGAAAGGCAAGAAGTTTTTAGTGGGTACTCTGGTTTTCCCCTTTGTTAAAAAAAAACAAAAAAGAATCTGGTATGACTTGTGTTGATTTGCTTTGATTTCTTTCCAGCACCCCCAATTAGTGCCTTAACAGTTTAACTACAGTTAACATTTGAATAAAGTTCATTATTAACTATTATCATCATCATCATCATCATCATCATTAATTTTATTGAGATACTGTAAAGACTCGCAGATAAGCCGCACTCGCAGATAAGCCGCACCCCGAGTTTAGCAACTCAAATTTTGGAAAAAAAGTTTTTCATGAAAAAAACTTGAAAGAAATCCAAAGTCGAGACCATGAAGTGTTCTGTCCTCATCCAAGGCAAACTGGCCAACAATGGATCGAAAAATACTTTAAAGTCTTACCCGTAATTTTAGCTCTTTAGTAGAATAAACATCATGTCCACCACTTAGGACATATGATTGATATTATTCTGGTATTTGTTCACAGGTATTTCTCCATTCAAGGCAGTTTTTCCATAGAATTTTGCGCGTAAATTTGTTGTTTTCTTGCATGCACTGTGCGAAGCTGTGTAACCAGGCATAATATCGGACGATGGAAGACTGGACACCGAAATTCACAGCACCTTTCCCAAATGGTCTCGCAGATAAGCCGCACCTACGATTTTGATCGCAAATGTTTGGAAAAAAGGTGCGGCTTATCTGCGAGTCTTTACGGTATGTGTATCTGATGAAGCTATTCTTAGTTCAATCCTTGGCTGGTAAGGCTAGCAGTGGAAAGGTGGACAAAAGGAGGGGGGGGGGGGTTAAAAGGGGAAGTAGAAGGAAAAGAGTACAGTACATGTAAGTGGAAGAGGGAGAGGTACATGTACACAATGTAGGAACTGGAAAGAGGAGATTGGAAGGAAAGAGGCAGGAATAAGTGTAACATACTGTACGCTTAGCCTACAGTACCGTGCAAAAGTAAGTTGCCAGTCTGGACTTGATCCTCGCGAGAATCGAGGATCGAGAATCGATTCAAGGATCGCAAAAATTACCGATGCGAAACATTGTCAATTATTCATACTTGATTCAACTTTCACGAAAGTGTTACTCCTCGATTAAAAAACAACAGGAACTGTTTAATAAGAAAACAAGGTAACGGTTATTGTTCCTGTGAGTTTTCTCTTCAAAACTACAATCTTATGTCGTGGATTAAAATGTAAAAGCAAAACAGTGAGCTTTACCGTGCGATGGATTTATTGTGAATTGAATGTAACTTTCCAATGTAAACATTGAGAAATATTTGCAAACCACGCGCCCAACCAAGTAAAGAAACAATTCATGTAGTTTTACATCTCTTCTTAAATGAAATGATCTGAAGGAAAATAATATTATATTGATGGTTGAATCTCGGTGCTAGACTTTTTCACTGGAATCAGGTTTCATTCTTTGAAAACAACAAGCGTTGTGAGCGAACCGAGAACGGCATCATTGCAGGACGAAGTACATGTAGCAAAAGCTGTTCCAACCAACTTTTAATACCTCAAGTTGGGAATTCGTATGAGAGCAATATGTTATGTTGTCTTTTTCTCTTGTCCTGCCTTTTTTGTAAATACTATTTCCCCAATTAATCTGATCCCTGAGTGACTGTTGATTTTTCTTGTAAGGGAATGAACAAACAAGGCCGGGCAATGAAACTCGCGGTCTCAAGCGAGTCATTACGAAGTAGTTTTACATTCAAAGAAACAGTTTTTGTAACTCTGAAATTAACATACATGTATACAGAGGACATTTTGTTTCCAGAAAGGTCTGCTACCGCAGTGTTACTCATGACATGTATCCACTAAGGTCTACGAACTGCCTACGGAGT
>OX421450.1:8611821-8631821 GCA_949126865.1 Montipora capitata
TTGATGCTTACCTTGAAAGGATAGTCATGTGATCTCTGTTCATGCCGTTTCAAGTTATGCTTGTCGTTATATGTTTTCAAACAACCAGGGAACGAGCACCTGACAAAGATTACCAAAGAATACAATGTACATATTAATTAGCTCACTTCAAGAATACATACTGTACATGTAATTGCTGCAAGTGAATTTAGCGAGCGAGCAGCAACACTAATCTGGATGGTAACCTGCGTAAAGGGTGATCGCAATCGTAAAAATGCTTTAGGATTGCCATATGCTTTGTTGGTATTATCATTATGCTTTAGGATTTTAATAGGAACTTTGATTTATTAATTGTTCTCTTGAAACTTTGCTGAAATTACACCGAAATGTTGGCTCAGGGGAAGAAGTGTGATTTTTCGGCTGAAATGCCGAAATTTCAAAGAAATTTCGCTGAGCCACACCAAAGTTCGAACACAGGACGAAAATTCACTAATCTAAAAACGAAATTTTGTTTGGAGTTGGTACGTGCTGAGACACAAATTCAAAAACCTAAATCGAAATATTGTAATCTTGGAACGGAAATTTTCGTAACAGTGTCGGTTAGTGTTTCGCATTTTAATGAATGAATGGAATCAACAACTGTACTCTTCTCTCAACCTTAATTGTAAACACGACCTGAATGAAACTGTAGACAAGCATTACAAGCAACAGAGATCTCCGTAAGCCCCGGCGACCGGCGAAATTGCCGGCTAGTCGTCCTGGCCGCGCCGGATACTCAGATCCAAATAAAAAAATTAATACATATACCGTATATAAATACACACTGTTGCATCCAACGGCAACTTACTTTCCCTTGGGTAAATACATTCGGAAACAAATAAAGTTTTCCTTAAAGAGCCAAGTGTCCAAAAATGTTTTTGACTGAAAAAACTTGAAAGTTCCGTCAAGAATTTCGCCATGCTTGAATCGATCGAACGTTCAGCAAACAAAAAAGGCTCAGATTGCAAGGCAGCGGTTACCGAAGAAAAGCAGTCCATATACATGTAAGACAACATACTCTGTATTCCAACACGTGCAAAATGGCGGAAAAGCGGCAGCGTGGGCTAGCTGAGATGTGGCAGGTACATGTACCCTCCTCCCCCCCCCCTCGCACCAGAGACGCCGCTACACGAGCGATTTTTTGCTCGCATCAGTGATGCGATTTTTTCAAATTTTGTTGCGTCACCAGCACGCGACAGCTGAAACAATTACCCTTTGACGTCCAAACCGGCCTAAACCGGCCAGACTTAGTATTTTACTCTGTCTAATGCCAGACGATTTTACTCATCAATGTCTTCAAGCCACTGTGTATTGTCTTTTCATTATATAGCAGGGCTGCTGCCGAAGAAAATTTTTCTGGAGCCCTTTGGGCTTCCAACATTAAAAGTTAGTAGCACGAGTCATTTTTTCAAGAGCCCAGAATTAATTCAAAAGTGAGGATGAATCACCTTGTGATAAGTTAGGCACCTGTTTGGGCTAGTAGTTCAGAAATTTGGTCGCCCACACTCTCAAGTAAGGTGCCCCAGGCGACTGGGCTAACATTAGGCAGTAGCTTTGTATAATAGACAGGACTGTTTTACTCACCATTAATTTTTTTCTTTTTAACTCCAAGTACAAACTTTATTGCAAATTCTTGCAGCTCGGAACTCCTTGAACAATTTTAAGTTGCATGAGGTTTTATTCTTCATGTTAGAGAGAAATTCACAAATCTACAGTACCGCTCGAAACTATTACACAGTGCATTTGCATGTGGTAATACCTCGTCTTTGCCGATAGCGTTTACTGCGAAATCACCCAGGTTGGATGAAAACCGCAACCGAAGCAAAGACGAAAGCAACCGAATGCTGCGGCAGATTTAATTGCGGTAATGTGCTGCAAGAAAACAATGGTATTTTGCAAAGCATTGTTTAATGTTATCACACCTAGCTCCCCAACGTAAAGAATGAATATGTAAACTGTTTTTCACAGCACCAAAGCAACACAACGCACTGTCATGAAAGCCTGTTTTGTTCGTCTCATTTCGCCGTGACAGCTGAGAACAGAGAATGTTGATAACCATCATGGCTAATTCTTACATCTTTATAATTATTCAATGATTTGTAATATTTTCACTATCATGATGAACAGTTCTCCCAAAGGCGTAACATTTAGGACAATTCTTTAAAAAAACTGTGTGGATTATGCGTAACTTAAGTCGCCGCCGGTGCAGTCCGACAGGAGATTATTAAATATATTATACAGAGGGAAGAACCGTAACTGTATTCCAAATATGCATACTAAATATCGATGTGATCGATCCACAAGATTTCTTTGATAAAATTTGCTCTAAATAAAAGCAAAACCCTTACCACGTCCTCTCTTAACCGCTGCGTAAATCAACCGGAAAAAATCTAAGTGAAACCTCAACTTTCGGCTACCGTAAATGAGGTTTTACCTTAAGTTGGTCAAACTGGAGATTGAACCGGCGGTTTCACCTAGTCAGAACTGTGGCAAATGCACAAATAGTTTCGAGTGGCACTGTATTGCTTGCTATTTCACTGACTGTTTGCACAAACAGCCATTTAAAGGCATCAATATCCTCACTAGGGAGGATATGGAAAATACGCAACTCGGGTCCCGGATGTAGTTTCATACGAATTTTATGAGTGGTGTATTTTCCAGCAAAACACTCCTGTCTATAGAATAAATAGAGTGATTGCTCTAGCTTTGCAGCTTACTGAAATGATGGTTGTTGTCCTGAATGGGAAAGCATGTGTCGTCTCAAATGGAATGGTCGGATGTAAGACTTGCCACAGCCTTCAACTGTACACTTGAAAGGGCGCTGGAAAACAAAAGAGACAATCCATACCCTAAAAACTCCAAAACAAAAACTGGACATTCCCACATTACAACCAAGCAAAACAAGAATAATCTATGTACTGTACGTGACCTTGCTTTTGTTGTATAACTGCAGCTCTCACAAGATAAAACAATATGGAATTAAAGTAATGAAAAAAGATACAGTAATAATACAAAAGGACCTTGATGCTCATAAAGTTAACATCAAGCCAATGCAGCACTTGGCTTTGCCTGGGATATTTGGGAGGACTCCGGGGAGGTTTGCAGGGGCATTTCCATGTGCTTTGGTTTGAATTGCTTTTTTCCTTGCTTTCTTCTTTAATGCTAATATTGTACAAGTCATGTAGCTTTATATCAAGAATGATAGAAGACTGGAACAGTTGACCTGCTTAATAAGTCCAGTGACATTGAGACCTTCTTAAATGTTGTTAGAGATTATTCTTGAAAATGCTAGTGAAGGCTGCCACTACAGTATTTACTGATTATTAAAAGAATTTTAGTATACATGTAGTACTCAATCCATTGACTCCTAGAAGTGAGACTCCGAAGATTGTATGCTGTTTAACGCCAGATGATTTTAATTGTCAATGCGTGGTACAAATGTACGTGTACATGTAGTTTAGGAGTCAATGTTGCATAATTTACCATAAGCAGCCTTTTTTTGCTCATGGTTTTGCATTTATAAATAATATTTAGTCTTTAAGTTACCTTTCAAGCCTTTTCATTGTTTCCCCCTAAGGAGTTTAGAGAACCTTTTAGCAAGATGCACGAGCTAGATTTTGTGCCATATTTATACATGTAGATATGATGCAGCTTTTCATGTGACAGCAATGGCAACATTTCTTTGCAAGCAAGTACTGTGACTTAATAATATTATGTTGAGTTTTTAGTTGACACAAGCAGAGCAAGTCAATGAGTCAATGTACCAAAGTTTAAGTTTTTCAGCTTCAAGTTTCATCAAGCTTTTTCAAGTGTCTAACATTGCTTCAGTGAACGAAATATAATATGAACTGAATCATATAAATTGAACTGAATCATATAAATTGAACTGCGGATGTGAAATCAAGCAAGTTATGATCTTCGCAGTTACAGTGTATGAACACAATTTTAGCAATTGTGTAGAGAAGCCTGAAAAATCAAGAGTTCAATGGGGTTTGAACCTGTGACCTCGCGATACCAGTGTGATGCTTGAGGTCATTAGGTTTCTTTTCCTTTGTTTTTATAATTTTATCCGCTCAGAACATGCAATTTTAACTTTTCTCTGTTTTACAGTTATAACGGTGTTAATAAACTTGGACATCAGTTTGTGGACCTTGTTGACACAATCCCTGGATTACTAAGTTATAGTAGATTCAAAGGGCAAGACAGGGATCAAGTTAGGATGTGGGACTTGAAAACCACAAATTCTGGGTTCAAGTCCTGATATTACCGCTACATAATTACAGGTATACAGTAGCTGGAATTGTGGTTGGGACTTGCTGGCTTTCATAATCAGGGCTCAAAGCTTATTTTTGGCTTTGGGAGCACTTGTGCTACCAAGTGTATATTTCTAGGCACACAGCAGAAAATGTTAGGAGCACAGCTTAAAATACTGTGAGCACCTGTTCCAACAGAAAAGCAGAACGTAAGACATTAATTACTTCATCTTCAGTTTTTTGTATTTTTTTAATCCTGTATTTGTTGTAACAGTTTTAACTAGTAAGGCCGACTTACTTTTCATTTGAAACAGCGATAAAATTCTTGTGGTTTTTCTATCAACTTGACTTCTCAATTTCAGCAACAAATTATTATATTGTGTACATGTTATCATGTTAAAGTACATTCGAAATAACAGAAAAGGTTTCATTTAATATACTTGAAACCCGGAATAGATACACAACTTCATAATTGATAATAGATGCGTATTCCAATGATTCCATCAGGTCACTTAATGCTGTCGCAAATGGCAAATAAATTCTGCGCATTTGACGTCCATGTCGTGGGCAGCCATGTCTTGCGCATTCCTTTACAGTAATAGGCCTTATTCACGATAGCCGCCATGTTAGTTTTCAAATTGTCATGCAAATTAGCCATGTGTTATGCTGGGGGGCAAACATTGGAAAAAAGGCAAATTGCGGAAAATCGGCTCGTCGAAATATTGAAATAACATTGCTTAAAGTCCATTTCGGTATTTAGAATTAAGTACCTTTTATAATAATTTTATATATTTTGATTGCCTTTGACAGTTTGACTTTCTACTTTGTTAGCTACTCATTTTTCACTAAAACTAGACCCTCCGTGAGGGTACACTGGGTTGCCTGTGGTACGTGCAGCGTTCCAGGCAAATTGTGACTGGCCCACGGGCCGATTACGGGCTTGCAAAAACAAAGCAAAAGGTAATTAAAAAACCATATAATAAACTACTTACTAACCGAGCTAGCTCGAGCCGTACTGGGGAATATTGGCCCTGGGTCGTTTTTGTACGGACCTCGCTGCGCTCGGTCCGTACTGCCACGACCTCGGGCCAATATTTCCCTGGCAGTACGGCCCTCGCGCTCGGTTAGTAAGAAGTTATTAAGGGGTCACCCAGAAGTCATACCAGCAGAGGCCCTTTGGCTCACAGGTCCTCACACGTTCGTACGACGAAACAGATCCTTTTCTGAGGTTAAAAACCTGGCTACTGGCCTAACTCTTTTTCCTACTTTCCCAACCGCGAGAAAACCGCGGTAAATCAGCCATCGCCAAAAAATGTTTTTATTTTTTTTTAAATATTTAAAGTTAGGGGGAAAAATACATCATTTTAAAGCTAAGAAAATAAGCTTTCCAACAGCATACAACTTATTTACAGACAACTGAAACATTTTATAAAAGCTAAAGTCGAACGAAAAAATTTAAGAAAAATAACAGTAAAATATGTTTTCTAGGCAAAATTTGGTCATTTTAGCGTTGATTACGAATTTTTGGATGCAAAACTAATATTTTCTGCAATTTATCTGCTTTCTTGGACATAAATTCGACCGAAAACTGATAAGGCATGAATATTTTTAGATTTTTAGGAATAATAGATAACGTGGTTCAATGCGTAATGTGATAATGCGATAAAAGTGTCAAATTTGCGACCCATTGCTAACGGCAACGGAAGCGATCGCATTACGAATAATTAACCTCTGTTGCCAAAAACCACCCAAATAACCGGTCAGTGTAAAACGCAGACTGCAGACTGCAGACCAGGGATAAAATGCAGACTGAGGGTAAAATGCAGACTGCAGGTTAATAAAATAATAATGAAAAAAGAGTTATAAGAGTGTTAGTAGCCGTTTGTACTTTCACACTGAAACCCCAACACAGCTCCCATGGCTTTGGTTGCCCCACCGCATGTTTTAAATCCGGATTTTTATCGAACTCTGTAAGAATTGAAGCTGTTTGAATCCTTGTTGTTTGAAAAAGGACAGTTTCGTTAAGTGAGTTGCTTTTAGGCAAAGAAGTCACCACCCCGTAATTCAACTGTCCATTTTGCTGCACTGAACAAAGTAATCGAGTAATTACCCAATAACTCAATTTATTTTGACACGCATGGCTACAGTACCAATTAACAAAGACAGAGATAACGTGGATTTTGCAACCATTTAACGTTTCAATTCAGTCGGCTTAAGCCAGTATGACTAGTGTAAAAATTTCTTATTAGGATACTTTCATTCGCTTTCGTGTACGTTATGTTTATCCTTTAGTTCACAAGCTCGTTTGTTTTGCATCTGGAAGATGTAATTTTCAATTATAACCTCTCCCTAGGGGTTATCACGCATAGCTTAACCAATGAAATCCCCGCGTCCTAATTGCTCGGAATACATGAAATTCTTTGTGCATTTCGTTGCACCGAAAAAAGACAACCGAGATTATTCAGGTATTCGAAGTAATAATTGTTGGTTTTTCGATCGATTTCCCTCGATGTACCGGTGTGACAAATAATTTGGAACATTGCAATGCATCTGGAAGCGCAAAAACAAAGCACAGATGATTTCAACGCGTACGATCGCATCCCCAAAAGGTGCAGCGACATGCAGTCATAATAATGTGAGTTATTGACAGATGTAAAACAGGATTGTCTTTCAAACAATCTTTATTTTATCCTTATGACTCGTTTTTTTATTATTAATATTTATTTTACCCTCAGTCTGCATTTTACCCCCGGTCTGCAGTCTGCAGTCTGCGTTTTACACTGACAGCCCAAATAACCGATTTTTCGACGGAAAATTCATCCCAGAGGATAAAACTATTCACTGGACATGTAATAAAGGTAGATATGTTCGAGCGAAAACAAGCGAATATTTTGACGGAAAACACAATAATGTGAGATCAAAGGAACATGTGGTGAAGACACGCAATTGCGGCATCGCTTCGACAATAATCTTACCTTTTCAGCGATTTTAACGCTTGAAATTCCATTCAATCCACCTTGTCTAGTCTTTGAATTCACTATTATCGCTGCCCTGCGAATCTTCAATGTTCTACATAACAGCACACTTGGTAAAAGACGGCTCGACGGGCGACAAATTGTTGTCGATGTTGTCGCCTGTCTTGTTCAGTATCCAATTGATTTGCCATTTTTGAGCTTCATAAGGGTATATTTTGTTCAAAGATCCACTAAAACGCCATTCGCGTTACATGACTTTCGACGCCATTAGAGGTTAAGTTAATGATTCTACTGTGTCCACCAGAGAAATGTACGCATTTCCACTACCCTCTCGATCCTAAGAAAATACGCGCAGAAGGCTCTAAGACACAAAGACACCACTTACCGGGGGAGTGACAGGCAAGACTTTTACCGACACGGAAAAAAATAAAACGGAGAAATTCTACCCATTTTCCAACTGGGATTGCCGTATTGCCATACGGCAACCCAGTAAAAACGTCGAAGCAACTTGTGTAATCATTCGATTTTACTACTTACCGGTAGGTGATAAACATTCAATGAACATGAAACAAATCATCTGTGTGGCTAAGATGTTTGTTATAACCTCTCGAACTTGTGTTGTTTGCCCCCTCAGGAAGTGTGTAGCTAATTTGCATGATAATAGCAAATCCAACATCAGGGTTCTTGCTAAGTTTTTGCACAGTAGGTAAAAAAGCAAAAATAGCAGGTAACTTTGTTACCTGCCCCTGCACAGGCTAGCGAGCTCAAGTCTTAACTTGATGTTCGTATCGATCGCTGTCACGTGCCAGCGCCTGCTAAATTAATTTAATACCCAGCAAAAGGAAAGTAGGTTATGCTATTTCATTGATTTTCACTCACCACTGCTTTTCTGACGCTTTGGTTGAAAACTAAACTCAGAAAGACCTTTCTGTCGTTTTCCACGCGTGGATGCCATGTTGTAAACGGTGTAAACGCCATGTTGCAAAAGTTTAATAAGGAGCAAGGATGGCACAGTCGGTTAGTGCGCGGACTTGGTGCAAGAGGTCCTGAGTTCGATTCCCGGATCTCACATGCTTGTTTCGACTTCTTTCCTTTCCGTGTAGCTAAGTAGGTTTAAATACCCATAAAACGGAGCACTGATGGAGAGGGGGGAGTAAAATGAGCGCACCGTCGACCTCAGGTTTGTCAGTTGAATTACTGTTACGAGTTATCGACGTTAAATATGGTTACTTTACTTTACTTTTACTTTTTAATAATGGTTATGGGGGGTTTCCCCTGGCCGCGGGAGGAATGGGAAGAAAACATGGCGGACATCGTTTCGAGGGATGAGTTGGCAAAATCAAGCTGGATTTCTTTAACAAATGGTATATTTTCAAAGCGATAACATGTGCCACATATCTTCACAGGATTGGTTGGAGGGGGAAAGCAATATTTTCCCATAAACGCAATGTAATTTCACCTTTGAACAGACGTACGTTCGTTGGATAATTTCGGTAAATACTTCAGTGAAATAACCGGTAACATTTACTTGAACAGCCGGTAAAAATAACCGGTTACCGGCTCTTAACAAGAACCCTGCAACATGGTGGCCATCGTGAATAAGATCTATTCCGCTGTTGTTATAAGTGAGCCTACACAACATGAAGCATGATGTGAGGATTTGATCGCTAAGTAACCGCAGCACATGCTTTCAACCCATGGCAGAGGTCTCTTTTCCCGTACTCGTCAGCCAAGTGAGCAGAAAAGAAGAGATCTCTGCTAGCAGGGAACCATTGACTAAGGATGAAGTGGATGAATGCAGGGGGAAAGCTTTACAGTATCTGCAGCACATAAATTCTTTCTCTGAATCCCACTCTAGCTACTCGAATCCATTTAACCCTGAAACTTTGAAATTTATATACTTTTCTTTTCATGCTCATTGTCTTATCCTCATTAGCTTTATCGCAGACTGATATAGTGATACAGTATCATTCCAGGCAGATTTGTAGAATGTGAAGGCTGGCTATTTATAAAAAAATTATTGAATACAAGAGAATACAAGCGCAATGACTTAACTCGTATTGTTGACCCTCTCTTGGCCTTCCACTACCACAAACCTTTAACTTAAACAATAAGCATGTGCTTTATTGATAGTCTTCATTTGCATGTGCCAGCAGAGTTTTAACAAAACAGAAGAGTATGGGATGAAATGAAACAAACAGGAAAAATGGACCTTCACTGGCGTTCAGGGAATTTGAGAAAACTGACGACAAATTAACACACACTGACGAAAGGAAAATAATTTAACTTTATTATTTAGGGCCAGATTTTGTTATGTATATCTTTATATCTGTTGATTGATCTCTCTGTTTTGTGACGTACCACTCGGAGTACGCAAGTATCTACAATGTAGTCAGATGAGAAAGCAGAGAGGCAATTCAGTCGCACTGTAGTTGAGCTTTTAAGGCGCGCGAGTGCGAACACACATGACTTTTTAGGCACACAACCAAAAATTTAGTCGCATGTGCGACCATTTGGTCACACATACAGTGTGTGCAGGCATACAGTACCACTCAGATATATGATAACTGCGCATACGCAGTTTATACATGTACGCACACATGCAAATTAAATATGCACGTACAAATGTGCATACATGCACATCTGATTTTCCTTTGTTATTCGACACCATAAAAATGTCCATTGTGTTGCATTGAAATTTTATATACTGCAAAAGCTATCATGTTACAAACATGCAAGTAGCTTCGCATTGCAAATTTACCTTAACAAGCAAAAGCAATTCAATGTTTATGAAGCAGAGGGGAAAAAAATTTTGTTCTTAAGTTCGGCATTTAAATGCATGTATCAGGGGTTTCATTAAGTTTTAAAGTAGAAGGGACCTTGTGATAGAGTAAGCGTGCACCCCTGCAGAGATGTATCCAGAGTGCGTCATTGCGTCCTGGGACGCACTCGTTTTCCTTTTAGACGCATAGAATATAGAACAAAGGGTCCAGTTGGATGCAGAAAAAAATCGAATGTTCATGCAAATTATGGACGCCAGGAAAAACATGCGAACGGCGTATTTCACAAGGAAATTGAACATTCCCATTTCTCACATCAGAGAAATGATCGAGTTCCTGAAATTTCAAGATAAGCTGTTATTTTCGGATTTTTGTAGTCAAATAATTTCATTTTGTCAACCATTATGTCCAGCTTCATAAGTTCAGTTTTGAATTCACACGTGTTGTGTGACATGATACTGAGCTGTTTTTTACGTGAGACAATCGGCGACACTTTTGATCTGCCGCCAGTGATAATAAAACAATTCAGTCGAAGTTCAGTTTGTTCCATGCTTTCCAAGTGAATTTCAAGCATTAGTTTGCTTATCGTGAGTGAAAAGGCAAAGGCAAAGTATTTTAAATTTTTGTTTTGTGCGACCCTGTTGATATTAATTCGGAGCGCGCACGTGTCATTGTCTTGGTTCTTGTTTTGCACGTAACTTGTCTGTTTTGCAAATTATGCAACTTTTCTTCGGAGTTAGTGTTAAAATTAACATGTTAAACATGAAACTTGAATGTATTCAATCGCTTGGTCATTAACATTGGCCATGGCTAAGTCACAGCCGCACGAGCCGACGATGAACTGTGTATCGATAGCTTACATTTGTTTACTCTTTTGTTCCTAAATTATACCTCAAGTGTAGTTAAAATAAATGATGCTCTTTTACGGAAAATTGAGATTCAGTTTTTTTTTTGCTGTGGAGATCTAGATCATTTATCAACTGGAGCCAACAGTTCCTACAGCATACGGATTCGATTCCACGAGACGTTTTCAATGTGATCGATGGAGCTTCGACAGCCCATACATTTTGATCGATGAATCAACAGGCACAACAGTTTCAAAGAAATTAATCATTTTAAGTACATATTCGTTGGGAGGGATGACTTTATTTTCTTGCAATTAGAAATCTGAAAGGGTACTGCAGCAGCAATTAAGAGGCAATAGATCGCATATTAATTCTTGAATATTAATTACCTGGACTGCCAAAATTTTGCGATGGACCCCCAAATTTTTCAAAAGGGGGTCCAGAGGACCCCCAAATTTGAAAACCTGGATACATCTCTGCCCCTATATATAGTCTGGCTTTAGATCTTGAGACCTCCTTTGAGCAAAGGCTGAAAGGTGTACTGTACTCAGCGTAGATGGGTGCTAGTACCCAGGTCCTGGCTTCTAATAAAACACCTGATGTATCATTTAGCGAATTGCCAAGCGAATATTCACAAATACCCTTCCCAAAAGGTTTATCAACTTTTGTGATCTATCTGTCAGCATGTGCCAGCAAGTCACACATTTAAGCTATCACGCTTTTGGTTCTTTTGTTCATATTGACTTTGCGAGCAATGTCACCAGCGTTTCAACTTCTGCTTTTAAAAACGGGCATCAATTGTGGTTTTTAACTATTAGTGATAACAAAAGCAGAAGGGAATGCCCGAACCACGATCTACATGTATCACAATTTGCATACGACACACATCAAGAGGTAGTCGTGACAGGTATCACAACACCATTGAAACAGGAGTAGAACTTACTTATTCAGCGAGGTAAACTTGAACAATTTCAGAGAATTGTATGTTTATCGATGGTGTACCTTTCGTGGAATTTAAGACTTTTTATGTAAAGAAGCGACTGTCACGAATGGAAAATAGGCTTATTTAGCAACAGAATGGGAAGGTCAGTGGCGACAGTGCGCGCAGCAAAAATACCAATTAGAATTCAGAATGGAGAAGAAAAGAGTGGATAATTCTACTCTATTCTGAATTCTCATTGGCATTTTTGCTGTGTGCGCCGTCACCACTGACAATCCCGTTCTGTTGCTAAACAAGCCTACAAATTTGAACAATCGCGCGTCGATTCACTTTTTTCATTCATGCAGTATTAAATTTTTCACTTTTTCGAGCAACACCACCGGCGTTTGTACCGTTACTTTTAAAAGGGGGAATCGGTTGCGGAAAGGGAATCCAATTTATAAATATACGCGTTTTGTGCGCGTTTTTCGGTTAACGTATTTCTGAGCGGTACTGTAGTACAGTCAAATTAATTATCAGAGTAATACAATTAAGGAAGGAATGGAAATACTAAATTGGCCACGCTCTGAGTGGTCTTTGGTACGCACAGTGTGTGTAAAAAATAAAGCCGGTTCAATGCTTCAGCTGCAATTCTGGCATGATCATGCCATCAATTAGAATTGGCCACTGCTGCGTTGAGAAAATTACATTTGATCGAAATCAAAACTTTCATTCAACAAATATAATGAAAGAACGTCATTCAAAGTGGATGCTTGTCGTCGTTCTATAGTTCTTGAATGAAAAATAGTTGAGGAACAGCGGTATGGTTTACTGGAGAGTTACTGCATCCGCCCAGTCACGAACGTACCGGAACGTACCCGACACGTGCAATTGAAAATTCGAAGAAAGATTTCAATTCATGATGACTCGAACTATGCATGCTAACTCTTCTTACCTCGCCAGTGTGAGATCGTAAATGCTCCTCAAGCCTCCAGTTCTTGATAAAACTCTTGCCACATTCTTCGCAAGTGTTCTTTCTGTCTTCTGTGTCCGCCATGTCTTCTCACTTTGACAGCAACAGCCTGGGATCCAAAACAGTTATTCCGTCTGCAGAGCCAAGCCTTTTGTCGTCAAAGAGCGGCTCTGGGGACGAGCTCATTTTTTGGCGATTTTACGATTTTAAGATAGACGTCTAAGATCAGTCATCGATGAGTTTTCGTGTTCACTGCACTCCGAAACAGAAATTCTCCATTATTAATTATTATCATCATCCATTGTCGGTTGTTTATGCAATTTACCATTGATATTTAACTGCATGATATGATTCATCTTATGCCCGTCTGGATACCAGACAATTAATTCAACATACTTAAGCCTTACATATGTTTCCCCAATTTCACGAGTCAAAGTCCGTTTTCTTTAACAGATGTTGTTAAGCTGGGAACTGGAGAGTTACGTGGAGTCTGGTGGGTCAAATTGACGTAAACGCCAACAAAATGATGAACACTGGGTCAGTCGTGTTTTTTTCTTTTGTGGAAATGTCGTCATGTCAACAATTTGCTTTCTCGAACAGAAACCATTTGCACTCTGGGAGTCTGACTCCCCGCCGAGTGGTAAGAAATAAGCAAGTGAAACTTTCAACGACCACCTGTGTATTGAATACTTCGTCTATTGTTTCAACAACTTATTTACCAAAACGCCTTAGTTACACTCGTCCCTGAACCGAACGGCATTCCCTATTCTCTCTGCAAAAAAAAAAGATGCAGTTTTGGTGGTTTTACCTTGCTGGGACAACTGTATACCAGGTATACGGTCTGATTGGTCGCATTGGACAGGTCGAGAGAGGTTGGAAAGCCGTCAATTTTGATAAGGAGATCATGGGAAGAAGGCTGAATAGTGGCGTGATATTAGAACAGGACGTGGATACAGAAAGTTTTTGCAAAATTAAGTGCGTCGACGATGAGAGATGTGTGTCGTACAACTTTGAAATCTCGAGGAACGACAAAGGCAAATACAAGTGCCAACTTTGCGACACTGATCGATATGTTAGTGCTACAGGCCTTGTAACTGATGTGGGCTTCAAATATGTAGGAATACGGGTAAGTTTGGACTGAATCATGAGCGAAGACTCCTGCTGACGAAACCTAACGCTCGATACGTCAACTCAACCTACTTTTTATCAACCCGCTTGATATAACCAATGCGTAATTAATTGTACGAAAGAGAGAACGAGCCTTGTACTTATATGGACAATTTAAGCAATTGCCTCTTATAGACTGACACCTGAAAATTTCAGATGGCTCCAATCGGGGATTCGGTAGCAGGTTGGGAACACAGTGCGCCCAACATATTGACCTGCACCCAACAGTGTGACTTCATGGTGGAGCATTGCAACGGCATCCCAGAGGTCATAGGTTCGAATCCGATTGGAACCACCTGAATTTTTCAGGTGACCATAAGAAACAATTTCTTATACAATACAATGCAATTCATACTTAATTACCACTCTCCATAGGGGCTTTTCAGGGGCAATGAAACACAATCAACGAAACGACAGAACGCAACAACAACAACAACAACAACAACAACAACAATAACTCAGTTAAGAATCCCAGCGGGCCGAAGGCAAACCAGTTGACTACTTACAAGTGCGGCCGAGAAGTTGAACCAGGGACTACCAGGAACAAATTCAACGAGTGGTCATAATGTGCATGTCTTGAGCCCGCAAACTCCGGATCTCAAAGCAAGCGTCCTAACCACGGGGCCGCACCCCAGTTCAGTGATAAGGTCAAAACTTTCGTTTATGTTATTGCTATAGCAACATTTAGGTCTAGAAACTGATTTAGAATGGTTATTTTTTTTAGACTTATAATTGGTGTGTATATCCATGAGATCCTTGCCCTTTGATCAGTCTCTGGAAAGTGCCCTGCACAAAATTTTCAAATTTGTATCATTCGTCATACAAAGAGGTGTCTGGAGGAGCATAGGGTTTACAAAATGATTGTCTTAATATTTTCTAACAGAATGGGTGTGAGATGGATCGCTTTCTTTGTGGTGATAACGGAGCCTGTATTCCCGACTATAAAAACAACAGCGTAAGATGCAAGTGTGATATTAACTATACAGGGGAATTTTGCAGTAAGTACTGAGCTAGAATTCTGAGAACAGTATATTTTCGCTGACCAGAATCAACAACTAGTAACACACATGACGCCAGCCATCACACACAGCTTAAAACTTGCATTTTTTTTTGGGCCGGATCCGGGATTTTTCTTAGGGAGGGGTTTTTTCTTTTGCAGAATACCAGTTTCGAACCAGTTGTATTAGAAAGCCGCGCAAGTCTTCTCAGTGGAGGGGGGTGGAGGGAAGCAAAGCACCCCTACACCCTCCCGCTAGATCCACCTTTAATTTTTTTCTTTCTCCAGCTTTGCCAGTTGCCAGTACACTTTCCAAAGATTGCATGATTTCGCTTTTCGAGACTTTGAGTCTAAATTTTGAAAAAAAAATATGCTGCTGTATTCTTTCCAGGTGTTCTTTCCCTTAGTGGAGAGACCACGATGAGATATCATATATGAAGGGCGGATTACATGAGGACAACGACGTCTCATGAGAAATGTCATCATGTTTTTTCATTTCCTTTTTTAATTGGGCGAAAACGTCTAGTGGTGTACGGAATAACCTGCGATCAGGCTCTATTTTAGTTTCGCGCGGTATGTACTGTGGAGTTGGCGAAACGAAAAGAGAACACATAAGCGGTGCTAACATTAAAGGGTCTGATCACAGGTTATGTACGGAATAGCGATTCTGCCGCAGGCGGATCATGCGGATTGAGTGGATAGTTCCGCATCCCAAGTCCCCACCCTTAATTATTATTCCAGTTTTCGTCTCTTTTGCCTTCTCTGGGTGTCATTGCTGTGAGGAAGTCAAAGACGCAATAGAGCTATTGTGGATCAGATTTTTTATCTGGGCAACCGAGCTCGAGTCAGGTCCATCGAGTGTTAATACCAACTCCGGTGCTAGGCACAATCGCGCTCGAGATATCTTGCTCGATGTAGTACTACACATGGAGCTCAGCAAACATCGAGTTCGTGATCAAATTCATTGTAAGGGATCCGTCTTGGAACACTAGAACACTACTACCCAAATAGGGTCCAAATTGAGTTTGGATCATGTTAAATGATTGCTAAAAAGGGCTATGTCACGTTATTTTAGGGTGTTTTGGGAAATGTTTAGTTAATCACGAGTTCAGTTAAAACTCGAATTCAAAATGGTAATGTGGGATGCCTTTACTGATAAAATTATTGTTACATCACAAACAAGATGATTCTTAGCGAAAACCACCTTTATCCATGCGATTAGCCATAAACTTGAAAAACGTCGGGCCGACTTTTGGAATAAAAGACAAAGGAATAATATGCAAATATCCCGTTCAAACAATCAGAAGTTGCCAGTATTGTCAATAGCTTGCTAGTTTTTTCGCGATAACTGCCGTTTTACCGCAGAAGCGTGACCTTAAATCCGTTTGTGGCTTTAGAACAAGGCCATACATTGAATTTAATTCAATGGGCTGCAGAACTGACGCCTGTCCATTGGCAAATCCGCCGAGGTGTGACTAATGTAATATCGCTGTGGATTTGAAGGAAAGAAATGGTAACCACATCGAAGGGTTTTCACTGGTAAAACGGTAAACTCAACTTTATCTTGAAGCTTTTGAAAATGGAATTACGTGAACGTAATTTAGAAGAAATCTTTAGCTCACACTTCATACGCGGAATCTCCGTCTGGTCGTTTACTTCTTTGTTAGAGAAGACTTGCAGCGAAGGATTTCGAGGCAGCGGGGTTTAAATACAGTTTGCAGAAAGTTGCAAGGTGTCTGTTCGCGAGATCTGGAAGACACACTGAAGACAGACCCTTCACGCCCTTTGGCGGGCCAGGAAGTTTGGTGATACGCCACAATTGCAAGAGCAAATTTAACTTGATCATGCAACCTATTAGTGAGGTAAAACCTTCTTGTCCCTACTTTTTTGCCGTTCATACAATTTCTTTTCCTATTTTTCTGAAAATTAATTTGTTTTGGTTTTGGCGTCTGTTCGCTGAAATTTATGCCCGCAGTAAATTCCACTCCATTTTATGGGGTTGGACACCATTCATATTGACACATGGCGTGTACATGTTGACCATGACTACGTTTAATATAATTAGTTTGTCCATTGTAAACCTGTAAATGGCACGTTTCTTCGTTATCCCAACAGTAAAACACTACGTGGACAAGTAAGTAGTCCCTACAAACACATGTACGTAGCTTACATATGGGCAGGAAATAAGGGCGGATGTTATGATAGTGTGGGCGGATATATGAATGTCCTCGCAAAACAGGCGCCTAAAATGGCAATCATATTTAGTTGTCCGTTAATCCTATACACCTATTGCTCCTTTTCAGTACAACAGATCTAGCGAAGAGAAGAGCGGAAAGGAAAGGAACTTTATTTAGCGCTGGAGCACTAATTGGGGACACTGTAAACTGAAATTAACAATTAACGCAAATCAAGTCAAATGTTGGTTTTTGAGGAGAGGGAGACCGAAGTACCCAGAGAAAACCTCTCGGTGCAGAGTAGAGAACCAACAAACTTAACCTACATATGGCGCCGAGTCGAGGAATCGAACCCGGGCCACATTGGTGGGAAGCGAGTGCTCTCACCACTGCGCCATCCCTACACCTACATCTATTTGGAATAGTTACTACGGAATAGGCTACTTCGATGTAGTGCGAAAGCGGGATGCGGCTACTCTCCATCCAATAATATCCAGATGAGTCCAGCCCGGAACCAAAGTTCATAGTGACGACTGGGCGTCTTAGAGATACTTAGACCATCAGATAGATAACGTTAACATTGCCGCACACCAAGTGATTGTGCATGGTCGCAAATTCGCGATCGTTGCACAGAGCGAGTGGTGTTCACACGCAGGAAGAAGATCGATTGATGCTGGAACAACCTCAAACTGGGTCAGAAAAAGCGCAGAGGAATTGCAAGGGAAGACATGCAAGCTTATCTTGACGGGCAGATGTGGCAACAGTAGAGAGGAGGTCTGGCCTCATCAGCATGTCGTACAAAACTTCTTGAACGTTTTTACCTTAGTTACCGTAGGTAACAAATAATCCGGTGTTGTAATTACTTTTAATTTAGAACATTTCTTTCGCAAAGTTTAACAAGAGATAAAAGAGTTAAAGAAACGTTAACTTACTTTGGGATGGGCGCGGTCATAGCTATATTTAGGCAAACATTCATTTAAATCAACCTTGTAGAATATGTTGCTCAGGATCCAGCTTCTTTAAACAAACATTTCTTTTATGGTCACTACAAATGCCTGAAAATGGGGCCTGAGACCTTCCACTTACTTCACAATGTGGTAGAAACAGTTTCATGTTTTTACGTTTTGTATTTAGTTGCATGGCTATATCTTCCATACGTATTTCGCAACCGCATTGAAGTCAATTGTACTTTATAATTATAAGCGGAGTTCTGAAATAATAATTTTTTTGGCAGTTTGCGCTTTACGCCACAAACCATATGATTATTTCGCACCTTCAGAAAAACAAAGCAGAAACCAAACATATATTACATAGTAGAAAACTTACCGCAGGTTTCGATAAAAATACAAATTTTTAGAGAATTAATAGCAGCTTCCCTGTCATTGCATATATATGCTGGTTTGTTCTCGGAAAAAGAGAATATATTTCGGCTTGCATGTGGAGGCTATCGTCACAGAATAGTTTGAATCTTTTGAATACTGCATTCCAAATATTCCAAATATTATTATTTGTGTAGCATTATTCATTGTATTATTATTATTATCATCATCATCATCATCATCTTCATCATCATGCCCTTGCTGTTCAAGTCAACAAGTTTTAACATGACCATCTACCATCTAACTATCAATGAACGGGCTTCATTTACAAACGTTTAAATGAATGAATGAATGAATGAATGAATGAATGAATGAAGGTTATCACTGGAATTTCCCTCTTAACGGTTAACACAAA
Organism: Montipora capitata; assembly: GCA_949126865.1. NCBI lineage: Eukaryota > Metazoa > Cnidaria > Anthozoa > Scleractinia > Acroporidae > Montipora > Montipora capitata. The sequence goes on from OX421450.1 coordinate 8,630,657, forward strand.
CTTTTCTTGATTTTACACTATCTTCCTAACTTCTTGTTTGAACCGAACAGAAGTAAACAAATACACCTTTCTCTGATGACTTTAGTTTTGTTCCACAAAGCCGGATTGCAAATCCTCCGCTGTATTTTGCACAGCCTACAAAATGATTATTTTCGATGTTTTCGGTACTGAGTCTCCCTTATAAAACAAGGGCTTTTGGGTGTCAGTTCGCGTAATCAAGCAACGGAAGATATAAGGAACCTTGAAAACGATCTCGACCGTTGTTGAGCTCGATGTGCATTACATCGAGCACGCATCGAGCACGTCATCTCGAGCGCAATTGTGTCATGAGCTTGAATTAGTATTCCAGCTTGATGGTCGTGAATCCAGCTGGGTTGCCAGCTACATATGTATATTCAACTCTGTGACCTGTTAAACGTTAAGGGAGATCACAATAAAGTACCCTATTCCATTCTCTTTTATTGGAAAAAGAAAACAAAACAGATGAACAACAGGCGCAAGGAGCAGGTGAAGGACAGGATGACGATGACGATGATGATGATGATGACGATGATGACGACGGCGATGACGGTGACGATGACGACGGCGATGATGATGATGAGTTAAGTGCCAGTGATGAATTAGAGGAGGGCAGCGGAGAACAGTAAAGAAGAAGGAAGAGGAAATACACGATAACGTCAAAAATAAGTAAAAGGATAAATAAGACCATGTGTATTATATATAGGTAGAGATGTTGTGTCACTGTGAAGATTTAATAAAAATTCAGCGACTGGAAATTGGCAGCCAAATCAAGCGAAACGTAAAAATAACTACTTAAAACATCGAGGGAAGGTTTGAATAAAACAGCAAATACAAAAAGAGGCAGGGATAGGCCTAAGAGTTTATCTCTGTTGTTTGTAACTTAAATTATGTATGCTAGATCGACAGATCTTTTTGGCACGAATCTTTGATTTGTGTTGTTCAAGATCTAGAGTAATTTCTGGACTGACGTCAAGTTGCATAGCGAGTAGGGATGAATAACTGGTAAAACTAAACAACACGAACTGCACGGCTATGACACAGCCCCTTTAAGTTTATATTTGTTTCGTTCTCTTATCAAAAGTGTTGTCATAAATGAAGAAAGGTAAAGCTAAGATTAATAGTATAGTTGCTAATAACTAAAGGA
>OX421450.1:8636821-8649321 GCA_949126865.1 Montipora capitata
GTAGGAATTGAAATTAACTTATATGAACCTCAATTTGTCTTGCTTAAAAGCCGTGAGGAAGGGTTTGAATTATAATATTTATATTCATATTAATTTTCATAATTCTGATTCTTTTTCTTATTCTTTTTTCACGAGCCTGAACAAATAAAGACTCCCTATGCGTTATAATTTTTTTTATTTCCGTCTCTTTCGTTTGTTTTATTTCAGCACGATGAAGAAGGTTGAGGTTCGTGAGTGTTAATTCTGCCATAGGGCCGAGTCAGCACTTTGCAATGCAGTGAAACCTCAGGGCAAGAATACAGTTGAGAATAAAAAAAAGACGCACTCACAAGTTCAATTACCTTCATTGAAAGGAACATCAATGCCTCACTTTTGTCTTGTTGCCCTTTCTCTTAATTCCGTATTCTTCACCGCTTGAATCAACAACATGTTCTCCGGTCCCACACTGGAGAAGTGAGGCAGTGCCCAAAGAAATATTGGAAAAAGAAGAAGCCTCAACCGAAAGACCGGCCTTGCTTTATTTGAATCGTCTACATGACCGTGTGAGTCACCGAAGGTGCATGATCAGAATCCCTCCCACTTTGTCATGTCAGATGCGCTTGCGCCAAAATTTCCTTAGAAAATTATTCTTAAGAGCTACTGAAGATGAAATTTGCACATGAATTTTGAAAATGGAAATAAAATGTAAATTATTTCATCCAAGGTTGTGCGTTTTTATGATCGTGATAACACTGCTGTGAAAGCAAAATCAGCTTGTTGAATGAAGAAGTTTCCGTCGTCTTAATTGAAAGGCAAAGGCGGATAAGTAGTTTATCGGTACAGCTTGTAAGCAGCCCCTATCTTGATGGCTATGTTGTGGTGTACCCATGAGAAAGTTGATATGCTACGTCAGTCGCTTGGCAACGGGTGAAGGGACAATCTGTTGTCTCTTTACCCTTTGTCAAGCAACCGGCATATCCTCGTGTACATATTTGAGTCATAACTACAATACTCGTCACAAATCGTTGAAACAGACACCCTTTCTCTCGAATTTTCTGGAAAAATCCTGAGATTTCTACCTCACACCGTTTTCCCCCCCGAAATGTGCCTGTTCCCTTTCCAATGTTGAGCCACGCGTGTTTTGAAGCACTGAGACCACTGTGATACCCAAATCAACATTGGGGAAGGGGAAACAGACTCAAGTGTTTCAAGATTTTTGACGATTATTACTGGGTTGCCAGTATGGCAAACCCAGTCGGAATCTGCGTTTCATTTCGTCGTTTTTTCCGTGTCGGTAAAAGTCTTGCCTGTCACTCCCCTGCTAAGTGGTGTCTTTGTGTATAGAGCCTTCTGCTCGTATTTTCTTAGGATAGAGAGGGTAGTGGAAATGCATAGATTTCTTTGGTGGACACAGTAGAATGATAAACTTAACCGGCAATGGCGTCGAAAGTCATGTAACGAAAATGGCGTTTTAGTGGATCCTTAAACAAAATATACCCTTATGGAGCTCAATAATGGAACGTCAGTTGGATAAACTAAGCAGGCGGTGAAAAACCAACATCTGGAATCTCAAAACCGAAGAGTAATGGACTTCGACAACAATCTATCGCCCGTCGAGCCGAAATCAAAGTGAGCTGTATTTCTAAAATAATATTATACCAAGTGTGCTGTTATGTAGAACACTGAAACCAAATGGAAAATTCTCTGGTAACTCATGGGTTCAACAAAGACAGAGAACGAATCGAACACCTTACGTGGATCTGTGATCAACTCTGCACAGTCTTCAGGTAAAAAAAATAATTGGAAATGTGACAGCCAAGAATTATTTGAAAGAAAGCTTGTCGTGTATTTTGTGCTTCATTATTCAAGGAAAAGGTTCTTCATGGAAACGGTTTGATCCTGAAATTTAGTTTGTTGCAATATTGCGCATATTTGCTTCTCTTTTATTTGTTATTCTTCAGAGACTGGAATGCTGTAGTTCAATACCACACAATTCAGTGCCTTCTGATTTTCTGTAACACGTACCACAGGCAACCCAGTGTATGCTTCACGGAAGCATCTCGCTGCTTCTAATAGGAAATATGTTGTTTGTTTCAAAAAATTGTTCGCTGGAAAAGGTGGCCTTTATGAATTCGTCATGTTTTATGATATGCGAGCTTAACTGGATAGTTTTTATGGCAATAGTAAAGCATTTTCTTGTCAAAATGAGGTTAGCGTCTTTCTGGTGTGTTAACTTAATTAAATCGTGAGTTTGTATTTGCCGTCTACCCCGTAACCTTGATTTCCAGTCTCAAAATTACCTCCAGAGCCTACTTTTTGCGTAGAATAAGCTTTTAGAATGATGTTCTTGTTTTGCATTAAGCAAGCTAACAAAATCTGCACCTTGCTGAGTTCGCATTTGTTAGCGTTAATAGTATTTTCGATCGGATGCTTCTGTTTTATGAGGGGTATATTGTTTTGGTCTCCCATCCAGATACTAACCCCAACGGACAGCATCTAACTTCAGTGAACTTTGGTATTACAAAGCTGTCAGATGCTCAGAGGGCACGCTTAAACTTGTAGTGAAAAGAAGTTGTGAGGGAACTTGAAGAATTATCAACATGTCAGCCCAGAAGCCAATGTTTCTCGCTTCTCTTTTATTTGTTATTCTTCAGAGACTGGAATGCTGTAGTTCAATACCACACAATTCAGTGCCTTCTGATTTTCTGTAACACGTACCACAGGCAACCCAGTGTATGCTTCACGGAAGCATCTCGCTGCTTCTAATAGCAAATTTGTTGTTTGTTTCAAAAAATTGTTCGTTGGAAAAGGTGGCCTTTATGAATTCATCATGTTTTATAATATGCGAGCTGAACTGGATAGTTTTTATGGCAATAGTAAAGCATTTTCGTGTCAAAATGAGGTTAGCGTCTTTCTGTTGTGCTAACTTAATTAATCAAGTGAAGGTATGATCTTCGCAGTTATGAACGCAATTTATACAATTGCGTAGAGAAGCCTGAAAAATTCAGGACTTCAACGGGGTTTGAACCCGTGACCTCGCGATTCCTGTGCGACGCTCTAACCAACTGAGCTATGAAGCCACTGACGTTGGGAGCTATGAAGCCACTGACGTTAGAGCGTTGCACCGGAATCGCGAGGTCACGGGTTCAAACCCCGTTGAAGTCCTGAATTTTTCAGGCTTCTCTACGCAATTGTATAAATTGCGTTAATAACTGCGAAGATCATAGCTTCACTTGATTTCATATCCGCATGCACGGTTAGCCCCGATTTTTTTCTGGGATACCAAGAGCACTCGCCATGAGGGGACGCAAGTTACTTCTACTGTAAGTACAGTTTCACGCTGACATCGTTTTCTTGCGGTCGGGATAGGCGTTATAATCCCCCATGTCCGAAAAAAATTTCTGTTATCTCCCTGCATCTACCAATGTGATATTCCAGATCTAATATTTACAAATACGTGTCTCAAACATCTGGAAAATGTTGTCATTTGATCAGTACCATTTCACGTTTCACAATTTAACAGATCAAAGGTCTGTTTGTAATTATTTTAGTGGAGATGGCGCAAAAAAGGGTTGCAGTCCCTTTACTCGGTTATCCTCAGAAAAAATATTTGTGGCATAAGCTCACATCAATACTTTAAAAGCGGGAATTTTGTGATTTCACACTTTCCGGAAAAAAATTGAGCAAGTACACATTGGATTTCTTGGCTGATCCAAAGAATCATGGAAAAGCTTTATCTTCCGCCTATTCCAACCTTGGCTACGTCCTTCGGTTTTTTGGCAGGAATAACTCGACAGTTAAAATTACGAAAAAAAGCTCCCTTTACAACGACAACGCGTTTAATCAACTAAAGAAATTCGTCAACGGTTTCGGTTTAAAGAATCAGGATTTTTTCCCAAGACGTCAGTGGAGTAGTTACTGGTGCCAAATCCCGGTTAAAAAAAACCTACCGTAAACACATATAGAGACCCACACGTCAAGCACAAAGAGCTTATCTGCCCAGCTGTTTACCTAAGTAACCTGGAGTAGGTAAATCAATTCGATCTTTGACGCAACAAATAAATCACTAGTAGAATTCATTTAATAAGGAAATTGTTCAAAATTTCAGTAAGTATCTTTGAAGATCATTATTAACACTAACAATCTTAAGTTATTTCCAGTTGAGTTCTTTGAAAACGCCAGTTTTGAGTGTGGCAGGGGACAGAGGTCAATGAATGAGTCACTAACCCAAAAGAAACGAAAAATCACACCCGTAAGTCGACCAATGAGAAAGAAAACTACTAATAAAACAAATTTCTACTTTCGCGCTAAAACACGTTGCATGTAGGTACTTCGAATTCTGATTACCGATCCCGCTGTTTGTGATATTATTTGTTGTTCGGATAAATCGTTGATATTCGTCGAGGATTATCGAGAGGGTATAGCATTACAAAAGCCCTCGATTAACGCGGAGACACGTGATCTATCAAAGTTGAAGAATGTTCCGCCCACATCATGATTTAAAGACTTGGGACGAAGTCGACAAGCGCTATTAATATCGTAGTTCATTCCTTCGAAAAACAAAGCACCCATTGAGAATCCCGGAGAAAAGGTGGAAACAGGTAGGTTTTTAGTAAAGGGTAGTATTATGGTTTATCGCACACTTTTTGTTTAGTGATCATGAAAAAACTTCCAACAAACAATTCTTGGTCCAATTCTTGATCCAATCAAAGGAAGACAAAGTGAATGAATCGCATCTCCTGGCTCCGCGAGCGCTTGTAAATTATAAAAGAATGGAAAAAACAAATTCAGTTTTATTAAAGCAAGGCTCTATTTCCACAGGATCTTGATATTAGCAGGCAAGTCAGAACTTTAAAGAAAACGACAAAACTTTTAAGATAATAAGACATATTTCGACAGAAATTTCTGTTAGTTTCAGTTGATTAATGTACAAAACATTAGATAAATCTTAAACTATCCTTTTAATTCTCACATTGTCACGTTTTATGTACATTCCGTTGTTACTCGCATAATTAGCACTTGTTCCTACTTATAAATTCAAGTTCTAACGCTTTGTACATTAATCAACTGAAGATGACAGAAGTTTCTGTCGAAGTATGTCTTACAATCTTAAAAGTTTTGTCGTTTTCTTTAAAGGGCTCCATTTGATGAAAAACGTGAACCTTGTATTTCGTGGATAATGGAACCAAAAGGTCGAGAGAGCAGAAAGCAAATCGTTATCTTTAAGAAGATTACGACATTTTTTATTTTGATGTTACGAACATCACCTTCAGTTCCAGAATATTTGAAAAATCGTTTGCACTATATAACAACTGGCGAAACATTCATAAACATTTACTAAGCTCAGAACGTTGTCGTCAATCTTGCTGTTCGGATTGTTTCGAAATCCTTGATTCCGCCCCCACTAAATTTCAACTTAAACTTAAGGAGGTTATGCATATAAATCGGGAAAAGCCTAATTTAAACCAACAAGCTCATCACGTCACCTGACACTTACGCTTTAGGCTTTACATTCTTTCAAACACTTTGTAACTCACTCAAATATGTAATTTTTGTCACTTAATCATAATTAATTATGCATGTTTCGCCTAGTTGTTATATAGTCCTAACGGTTTTTCAAATATTCTGTAACTGACGATGATGTTCGTAACATCGAAACATGTCTTGGAAAGAAAAACGCTGTCGTAATCTTCTTAAAGATAACGATTTGCTTTCTTTTGTCTCGACCTTTTGGTTACATTATCCACGACATAGCAGCCAGATATGGAGGACGTTTCAACCTTATAAATAATCACACCAATGTTCACGGATCTACGAGTTTCGCAGTAAGAGTTTGGCAAACTGTATTACCTTTCTTTGCCCTCTCTGTTGCTGGAGTTTTTTAAGAAGCTATACCACTTCTTCGTGATCTGTCAAAATGTAGGAATGGTCCACCGTTAATGAATTCAATGGGTGTCAGTAAAGAGGTGACTAGGTTGTGTCAACAATATTGATTTCCAATGTAAAAAGAGTGGAAGAAAGAAAAAAAACTCCTGTTTTTTTTTGTTGTTGCAACAATTGACAAACGGTTATTGACAGTTTTATTCTACGAAGACTAGCCCGCGAGAAGGCTCCCAGGGGTTCGAGGTACATGAAGAGCATGCTTGACTGCTCGAATGCGCAGGCTAAACAAAGGCAAAAAGGTGCTGTCAGATACGGTTTCACAGTCAGTGGCCACGCCTTGCTATTATCTAAGAGGTATATGGTGCCAAAACCCGGTCAAAAGAAACCTACCGTATACACATATAGAGACCCACACGTCAAGCACAAAGAGCTTATCTGCCCAGCTGTTTACCTAAGTAACCTGGAGTAGGTAAATCAATTTGATCTTTGACCCAACAAATAAATCACTAGAAGAATTCATTTAATAAAGAAATTGTTCAAATTTTAGTAAGTACCTTTGAAGATCATTATTAACACTTACAATCTTAAGTTATTTCCAGTTAAGTTCTTTGAAAACGCCAGTTTTGAGTGAGGCAGGGGACAGAGGTCAATGAATGAGTCACTAACCCAAAAGAAACGAAAAATCACACCCGTAAGTCGACCAATGAGAAAGAAAACTACTAATAAAACAAATTTCTACTTTCGCGCTAAAACACGTTGCATGTAGGTACTTCGAATTCTGATTACCGATCCCGCTGTTTGTGATATTATTTGTTGTTAGGATAAATCGTTGATATTCGTCGAGGATTATCGAGAGGGTATAGCATTACAAAAGCCCTCGATTAACGCGGAGACACGTGATCTATCAAAGTTGAAGAATGTTCCGCCCACATCATGATTTAAAGACTTGGGACGAAGTTCATTCCTTCGAAAAACAAAGCACCCATTGAGAATTCCGGAGAAAAGGTGGAAACAGGTAGGTTTTTAGTAAAGGGTAGTATTATGGTTTATCGCACACTTTTTGTTTAGTGATCATGAAAAAACTTCCAACAAACAATTCTTGGTCCAATTCTTGATCCAATCAAAGGAAGACAAAGTGAATGAATCGCATCTCCTGGCTCCGCGAGCGCTTGTAAATTATAAAAGAATGGAAAAAGCAAATTCAGTTTTATTAAAGCAAGGCTCTATTTCCACAGGATCTTGTCGTCAATCTTGCTGTTCGGATTGTTTCGAAATCCTTGATTCCGCCCCTACTAAATTTCAACTTAAACTTAAGGAGGTTATGCATATAAATCGGGAAAAGCCTAATTTAAACCAACAAGTTCATCACGTCACCTGACACTTACGCTTTAGGCTTTACATTCTTTCAAACACTTTGTAACTCACTCAAATATGTAATTTTTGTCACTTAATCATAATTAATTATGCATGTTTCGCCTAGTTGTTATATAGTCCTAACGGTTTTTCAAATATTCTGTAACTGACGATGATGTTCGTAACATCGAAACATGTCTTGGAAAGAAAAAACTGTCGTAATCTTCTTAAAGATAACGATTTGCTTTCTTTTGTCTCGACCTTTTGGTTCCATTATCCACGACATAGCAGCCAGATATGAAGGACGTTTCAACCTTGTATGTATAGTGATTAAGAAGAGTAAAACCCACAATAGGATACTATAAATAATCACACCAATGTTCACGGATCTCCGAGTTTCGCAGTAAGAGTTTGGCAAACTATATTACCTTTCTTTGCCCTCTCTGTTGCTGGAGTTTTTAAAGAAGCTATACCACTTTTTCGTGATCTGTCAAAGTGTAGGAATGGTTCACCGTTAATTAATTCAATGGGTGTCAGTAAAGAGGTGACTGGGTTGTGTCAACAATATTGATTTCCAATGTAAAAAGAGTGGAAGAAAGAAAAAAAAATCCTGTTTTTTTGTTGTTGTAACAATTGACAAACGGTTATTGACAGTTTTATTCTACGAAGACTAGCCTGCGAGAAGGCTCCCAGGGGTTCGAGGTACGTGAAGAGCATGCTTGACTGCTCGAATGCGCAGGCTAAACAAAGGCAAAAAGGTGCTGTCAGATACGGTTTCACAGTCAGTGGCCACGCCTTGCTATTATCTAAGAGGTATATGATGCCAAAACCCGGTCAAAAGAAACCTACCGTATACACATATAGAGACCCACACGTCAAGCACAAAGAGCTTATCTGCCCAGCTGTTTACATAAGTAACCTGGAGTAGGTAAATCAATTCGATCTTTGACCCAACAAATAAATCACTAGAAGAATTCATTTAATAAGAAAATTGTTCAAATTTTAGCAAGTACCTTTGAAGATCATTATTAACACTTACAATCTTAAGTTATTTCCAGTTGAGTTCTTTGAAAACGCCAGTTTTGAGTGAGGCAGGGGACAGAGGTCAATGAATGAGTCACTAACCCAAAAGAAACGAAAAATCTGTCAAAGTGCAGGAATGGTCCACCCTTAATTCAACGAATTCATTGGGTTTCAGTAAAGAGGTAACTGGGTTGTGTCAACAATATCGACTCCCTATGTAAAACGAGTGGAGGCAGCCACGTCCCAATTCAAGATAACTTAACCCTTAAAGCTGCTGGCTTTTAGTCTTCTGGTTTCTTCTTCTGTTATCCATTGTATACTGTGCATACTGTTTCCCTGTGCTCACTGTTCCTCGGTGCATAAGTTTCCTCTGTGCCTACTGTTCCTCTGTACCCTTTGTGCCCACTGTTCCTCTAAGCCTACTGTTCCTCAGTAAATAACCACTGTTCCTCTAGTACTATTTCTCAGCCCTCTGTTCTTCACTGCTTTCATGTAATGATTAACGCTTTCACTTCCCAGTATATGTGTAATGATTAACGATTTCAGACCCCCGTATATGAGAGACAAGGTGGCACACCTCAAACAGTTCGATGTAACATGAAAAGTAGGTTTAGCTGTTTACTAGATAATTTGTAACAATGTATGTTGCATCTTTTTCATCTGAACTGGAGGGTGACACACCTCAAACAGTTTGATGTAACGTGGAAAGTAGGTTTAGCCGTTTACTAGATAATTTGTAACAATGCATGTTGCGTTTTTTCACCTGAACTGGCGGGTTTTTTTTGTCTTTAATCATGTTAATAGCCGATAAGAGGCCGTCCTGTCCTGTAGTAATGCTTCGAAAAGGTTGCGTTAGAATGCATAAAGCCACCTAAGACGGAACGGCCAAAATTCAGAGACTTTGCCGAGTGCGCTGCAAAATGTACATGTACATGTATATATTTATGTTAATTCTTATTCCAGTAAAGGACAAATCGACCCTTAAATGACGGCAAAATGTGATATAAAGTTGCCTTAATCTTTCTTTTTTTAAATATGATTGTCTATGAGTCACAAAGAAGTGTTGTTTCTTGTATTGTACATCGTTTAATACTCCTTCACCCAGTAGCGGTTTTGTTCTTACAAAATCCTCCCAACGATTACTTGCAGGTGTAGTGCACTCAACTAAACCCTCAATTCTTTTTGGACAAAGTTGTAGAGTCGCTAGAACCTTGTTTAATGGCATAGCTCCAATGAGTCTCCTGTAGGGGAGCATTTCAACTAGTAAATGGAAGATCATAGGTTTGACTTCTTCGATGAAGCACTCGCGGACTTTTTTTCCGAGTTTGCCTGCGACATTACCAATGAATTCATATTTCTTCCGCCAATGAAGTTACTATGGCGATCACGTGGAACCACTGGCGGGAACGTACGATTGTCGTTTTCTATTAAAAAACTAACATGAAAAAGCTTTAAAAAAAAGCAAAATAAATGCTAATACAAAAGGAGTACTCAAACCTGGATAAAAATTCATTATAGCGAGAAAATTTTGTTCAGTGCACTATAAAATAAATCGTAAGATCCTTTCCAAAGTGGAGTCAAAGGGAAGAAAATTAGATCCCAATAAAAAGGGGTAATCCCAATAAAAAATTTTGAAAGCTCTCTAAAAACCTCGTTTAAAAAATTTTCTTTTCTATTTTCTTTACAATTCACTGTCGCCTCGATTGCCCAATGCACGCAAAAATTCAACATACGTCAGCGCTATTGGCAAACCAGAAACAGAATTAAGACTAAACGCTTCAGCGTCAGTGATTATGACAGTGAGAAGGCCAAAGGAAAGTAAACCGAAGCAACTACATCATCTGACATATTCCCTATGATCATTAGCCCTAGTAATCGAAACGACCCCACAGGAACAGAGTAAAAAGGAATTCTGACCAACGTTGCTGGAAGCTTACAAGAAAATTAACTACATTCTAGGGGAAGAGCGGGAAATTTTTCTCACTGTATATTGGCAACATCCTTTGATTTACCATTGTTTTCAACAGTTCTCTCACTACCGTGCTAAACTATAAGGATTTTCCCATTTCAGGTCTTAAGTGTGAAACAATGTTGTACTTGTTTCTTCGAGTAATTTCCGCTGAAATGTCTCTTGCAACATTTCTTGTCGCTAATAGTGGTTTCCTTTTCTTCCACGCTTTCCTTTGGTTTGATCTTTCTTCGTTAGTGTTTTCACATGTCTAGATGATTCTCTTCCAAATTCGATCCGCCATGTAGGGATGGCGCAGTGGTGAGAGCACTCGCCTCCCACCAATGTGGCCAGGGTTCGATTCCTCGACTCGGCGTCATATGTGGGTTGAGTTTGTTGGCTCTCTATTCTGCACCGAGAGGTTTTCTCTGGGTACTCCGGTTTCCCCTCTCCCCCAAAACCAGCATTTGCCTTGATTTGCGTTGATTGTTAATTTCACTTTACAGTGTCCCCAATTAGTGCTCCAGTGCTAAATCCACCAGACACTTAAATAAAGTTCCTTTCCTTTCCTTTCCAAACAACCCTGTAATAATTGTTTACGGATTTGACGTCTCGTTCAGCGCCATCAAAAGAGAGCGCACAGTTCACTGAGGATCATATTCTCTGGAGTTTTCTGGGTCGTTTCCAATAAAATGACCGCTCCATGACATTGCAACGGATTACAACACCTGCAATGTCAAAACTTGCGCTTCTCAATGAAAAGTATGTTAGGAATCCTAGTACGCCGTACTAGCATTCCTTTGAAGTGCTTACAGTTAGGGCTTTTTGCGTCCCATCATGGAGTTCTGCTTTCTCTGCAAAGTTTTAAACTGCGCAAAAATATCCCTGTATTAGTAAGCATCACCCATATGAAACCCGAGTATCTCGGGATGTGCAGAACGTATACACAATAACAATAGTAGGCACCGTCCTTAAATACGAACAGACTGATAAAAGAAATGATAAAAGCGGTTTAACATAAAGAGTAATTATTTTCAGCAAGAGCCGATACAACGTTCGTAGATTTGATTATGTTTTAATGATCCAAACTCTTTAATGACAGATGACTTCCTTTTAGAATACAATTCCTGGTAGAGACGATTTCCTAAGATTTCCGAGATATAATTCCGCCAATACACAAAAACTCGATAAGATCTAATTCCTGTCACATGTCAATCAAACTAAGGCTCGTGTAACACTAGTTTCCAGTTTTCAACACATTCCCTCCTGATTGACGTCGAAGTCAATCAAGAAAGTTTAAACAAATCAGACTGATTTAACGCAAAACCGAATTTAGCTCTTTAGCTTCAGTGTCAAACGCTCAAGATACGGTCAGTCATTTCATGGAGCAGTGATCACTGTAGGGATGTCTTCATCTCTAACTATCTGAATGTTCATTCCACTGTCAAACTGTCCTGTTCTCGCATTAGTTACGTGTTCGTCACACACGTTGATTTCAAGAGGATAGAGCTTTTGAATTGGACGTTTTAAGCGAGTCTTGCGGAGAGAATTATCTACTGTTACCACTTCTGCTGCACGCACAACGTTGTCTTGTCCCTGTAACAGTTTCTCTACCTTCCCCATTCTCCACTGTTGTCTGGGTGTCTTGTCAGCATAGATGTGCACAACGTCTCCTACTTGAATTGTTCTTCTTGGTTCACCTCCCTTGAGTTTCTGGTACTCGCGGATACCTGTAAGATATTCTTTCTTCCATCGATTTCTGAAATGGGTGAGAAGACCGTCTAAATATCTCTCTCGTCTAGGCAAAGTGTTTACAGGTACTGTGATGGCAAGAGATTGATCTAGAAGTCGACGACCAATTACAAGATGAAAAGGCGAGAGTGGAGTTTCTGTTAGCTCATCGTAGACATAGGTCAATGGCCTAGAATTCAAAACGCCTTCAGTTTCGATCAACACTGACTCTACCTCTTCATAACTCAACTTTGCATTTCCGAGCACTTTCTTGAGACACCTTTTCACAAGTTTCACACAGATTTCGAAGAATCCGCCCCACCAGCTGGCTGTGGGTACATTGAATTTCCAGTCAAAGTTCCGATCAAGAGCAAACGTCTTAACCTTTGCATCTCGGAAAGTTTTCCCGTTGTCTGAAATGAACAGGGTCGGTAGTCCTCTTCTACCGAAGAATCACTTCAGCACTCTTAAGAACGAATTGGCGGAGAGGTCTGGCGTAAGTTCAAGGTGCAAAGCTCTTGTACTAGCACATGTAAACAGAGCAATGTAATACTTGTGCATTTCTCCCTTGGATAAGTATATA
>OX421450.1:8654321-8674321 GCA_949126865.1 Montipora capitata
CTGTTACCGTTCCCAAAGCACATCTTTCTCGAATTTGCAATTCTTCTGTGAAAGACTTGATGATTGTATCAAGGTCTCAATCTTCTGATGTGCCGCGACTCAGGATGAGGCGTAACTCTTGTGGGATCTTTCCCATAATTACAGGTGTCAAAAATGTTCCGTATGTCTCAGTCGAAATACCGATTCCTTTTAGACTTCTAACTGCCGCCTCCGTTCGATCCAAAAGCTGGCGCAATTGCTTTAAGTCGCTCCCGTCGCTTACTTTTGGAAGCTGCATGAGCAATTCGATGTGTTTCGAAATAATGACTTGTTTATTTCCGAAGCGCTTGTCTAGAAGTTGGACTGCGTGGTCGTAATTCGAGCTTGTCAATGCTAAACCAGAAATTGTCTGGGCTGCAGAACCTTCAAGGAGCGACTTGAGATACTGGAATCTTTCCACGTCGCTTAAGGTGGTGTTTTTGTGAATGGCCGATTCAAACGATTCCCGGAAGGGATGCCAGTTGATTGGGTCGCCTGAAAATTTTCTCAATTCCAGTTTGGGCAACTTTGCGTGGGTCGGAATTGTTAACGCGTTTGGTTGTGTTCCCGCCTGAATACTCGAGTTAGAGTTTTGCGAGCCCAATGTCGTTCCTTGTATATCCTGGCCCTTTCCAGTATTTTCCTCAGCTTCTATTGCTGTTTCTAGGTCGACTATGCAGGCTTGAATAGCGCTGGCGAAGTCACAGCTATTGCTCACGTCTTCTTCTATTTTCGTTTCGTCTACCAAGTCGATAATTTCACTGTCCAATATTTTGAGCTCCGACAATTTATCCAGCAGGGTACATCGCAAGGATTTGAGCTTCTTTAAAACGGTAGGATCTCCCCGTTTATCAATTTGTTCCTGTGCCGCGAGGATTGTTTTCCTAACAAATGCGCGATGACTTTCGCGGACCATGGATTTCTTCTTCAGTCGTTTCTTGGGTTCCGACGACATGTTTACACGAGGTTAATTCATTTTTTCACTCTTTCAATCCTTCAATCCCGGGTCGGCACCAAATGTTTTAATGATCCAAACTCTTTAATTATAGATGACTTTTTAGAATACAATTCCTGGTAGAGACGATTTCCTAAGATTTCCGAGATATAATTCCGCCAATACACAAAATGTAATATCGCCAAAAACTCGATAAGATCTAATTCCTGTCACATGTCAATCAAATTAAAGCTCGTGTAACACTAGTTTCCAGTTTTCAACAGATTATTCTATAGTTTACTATATTTTCGAATGGCCAAACCAGCCTTCTTCAGGTACAATGAGAGTTTGCATGCAAATGAGTATTACCTCAAAATTTAACACATGTACATGGACAGCTTACGTGCGAGGGGACTGGATTTTCCGGTTGTTCCAGAATTCCGGAATTTCAGGACCACTTCAGGAGGTATACCCAAATTTCCGACTTTTTTCCCCGGAAAATTTTCGTTCCATTTGATTTCTTACCCGGTTGTCTCGAAATTTTTGGTCGAATGGAAAGCGCCCAAAAACGGGACCCCTAGCCCCTTTTCACGGAATGCTGCGTGACATCAGATTTTTGGGCCTGGGAACTAAAAATAATATACATAAATAGTGGGTGATCTGCTGGAAGGGTTAATCCAATCCCTGACTTTATCTTTCTCGAGGACTCCGTAAGTAAGCGTCCCTGGAAGTGAAATTTAAACTCTCTTTGTCTTTCAATACAGTCACGTCCTAATACTTAAATTATCTGTGAACGTCGTTGTTAAACCTAAACTTGCCTCGTCATTATTGACCTTTACTTTCATGATCTGCCATCACAGGTACAATTGCTTCGTTGTTCCGTAGCTTTCTTTAGTCGAAATTGTGTTCGCAAAGTATGCAAAATGTCTTCGTCAAGTAAACTAAATTTGGAGTGTCACCACGTATGTGAAACGAGTGCCAAATCGAAAATAATCCTCAGTGTGGTTGGCTACACAGTATTAAAGCCGGAAGTAGTTACCATGGTTCGCTCAGTTCTACCGTTGTTTACTTTCTTTGTGCTTGCATCTAAGATAGTTCCATGTATTGGTTTTTAATTATTAATTAAGTTTAACCGTTCTAAGTCTTTTCCTCTTGTTTGTTGTTTTTTAAAAATCAGTTGTCATCATGGCGTTTCGCTTTGCTGTACGGTCACTTTCACGTGGAGTTGTAGCAAGACGGTTTGCCACTTCATCTGCAGTAAACAGGCGTAATTTTGCGTCTTTGGCAGAGGTAAGGTCCAACTTGGCTTGAATGTTCCGTTGCAACGTTTTCAAACAGCGGCCGTAGGATCACATTGGCATGAATACAACATGCTTACATAAGTTGAGGTTTTTAATCGCAAAACCACAAAGGAATTCGAACTCTGTGTTGGCTTTTCACGAGCAAAGGATCCAGGAGAAGACGAATAGTCCGACCACTGGCTGTCTCTTTTTGTTTATGCCTTTTTTTCGTTCGTTAACAGCAAGGATTTTGAGATGGGCCCTTGAATTTCTTATCCAAGAAGACTTGAAAATCCATATTTGGAGATGCAATTACAATTGAAGCATTCAGTCTTCAGTTATTTTAATTATTTTCGTAATGGGATTAACATAAAGAATCTGATTATCATAAGTGCACAGAGCAGGACTTTCTCGCTCACATTCTTATTTTGTGAAATGGACTGGGAGACTGTCCACACAATCGAAGAGCGAATAATACCATGATAGCTGCATAATGTTAAAGAATTGATGTTTTTGCTTTTTGTTGTTAGAACTTCCTTCACAAAGGCGCAAATGCTTCCCATAAAACAATCTTTTAGAGTCAAGCTGTGCATTACTTCAGGTGCTTGAGAAATTTATTGGATTCCTTTCCTTTGTTTTTATTACGCAGGTGAAAATTGATGATAGTCCTGATGTAAAATATAACCAGGTGGGTTGGTTTAAGTGGCAAAAGAAAGAGGTCACTGTGTTTGGCAGGCTCTTTATAAGCAAAGGTTTTGTCCCGTTTCTGTTCTCAAGATGTACATAAATAAGTCGATTATTTAGTGCATGAAATGCTGCTAATTAGAAAATTAACACCATTTCTCAATGTCCAGTCGGACTCAATTCAAGCAAAACTATTTGCGTGACATTTGCTTATTTAACTTAGAAGTATGTTAATCTTGAGTGAATTTTCTGACAGTTTATCTTAATGCATTTGAACTTGACATGACAACGTAGCTCGGGCAATTCATTGGGACCTGTCAGGAAATTATGGCTTGGAGCGAAATAAGAAGTGGTATGATCATGTTCCTAAAAGTGTACTTGAAAAATGAGGATTGCAAGATTTTGTGGGACTTTGAACAGTGGAAGAACAGACCATGAGATTGAGGCTTGGAGACTGGATTAGTATACATGTTCGGCCCCCACTTTCAAAAAATGCTAGATCCGCCCCTGAAGGTGATACCCATAGTGGTAGGGACACTGGGAACAATACTGCTGAGGTTAAAAGGAAATCTGAGGACCATTGGTGTGGACATATCCCTTGAACTGATTCTGAGATCTGCACTTTTGGGGACAGCAAGAATTCTTAGAAAAGTGCTGGAGATGTAGACAGAAAAGGAAAGAAAAATGAAGGATGCTTCTTGGTTACCCTAGGCAACCAAGCAATGAAAACCAGATTTAACACCTTTTACCTGAGCGTCCAATCATAAAAATGATCATAATGCAGCTTGCTGGTTGTACAACAGTTTCAAGATTTTTGCAAGCCAGGAAGTGGCTCTAGACTGGATACCAAACCAAACCAAACCTTTAGTGGACCTGTCCCACTGGAGTTGGAAGCATTCGTCTTGAGGGTCATGAGCATTGATCAGGACATGAACACCCAGTCCACAGTTACCTCTCCTGACAAGACTCCCATTTCTTTGATATACTATCAGGGTCTCATCAGTGGGACACTCTTGACAGTGCTCTACCCATTGTCCCATTGGAGTTGGAAGCATTCGTCTTGAGGGTCATGAACATGGATCAGGACATGAACACCCAGTCCATGGTTCCCTCTCCTCACAAGACACCCATTTCTTCAATATACTATCAGAGGCTCAGCAGTGGGACACTCTTGACAATGCTCTACCCATTTCAACCCCAAAATGGCATCTGGCCTTTATGGGTCTCCCAGCATGTGCCTATACACCAATAAAATGTGGGACAACACAGCTGGATGGCCTACCTGAAGAGGTGCCTGCAGCTGTGTCGGATAGCTATGGTCGGAGGGACAAGATCATGGGGGTTTAAGCTAGTCCAACCAAAAGATCATGATGTTGCTTTATTCTTTAATATGATTTCCTTGCCAGTAAAAAACATCAGAATGTTATTTTGGGATGCATTCATGATGGAATGTAATAAATTTGACCCAAGGGTTGCAGAACAAAGTATAAGATCCGACTCCGTTTTTGGACTTTGAACTTAAATTTTTTTTTTCGGGCCGCGCTCTGGCTGAGCATGCGTAAGATTTCTCTGTCTTGTAGAAGGCAGTTCAAGTGGAATTCAAAGTCAGTACAGGTGTATCTCTTCCTTCAGAGGCAATTACGATGAACACTAAACCATGGAAGATTATGTAACAGATTAACAGGGAAATATGTATTTATTTAAAGAATTGTGTGTGTGGCCAGAAATGAGTTTTTGTGTTTTCGCTGCACGCAGTGCAATATCCGGGTATTGTATGCCGCTTTAACAGATATCGTAATTTTATAATTCTCCCAATTTGTTAAGAAATAATATTAAATACTTTTAAATATCATCGTAGAGACTTGCAAAGCTGTTTTCTGGTTTTGGTTGGAGTCAATGTCATTAACAACAGTTTTAAATGTAAACAATTATCCAGGCCTATCATTGGGTCATGGAATGTGGACTTTGGACTATGAAATTGAAACTGGATATGTACCAAGATATTGTAACATTAAAAAAAAAACCCATGAAATACTGCGAACGTAAAGGAAGTCGGCTAAAAATCCTTCGAACAAAGTGTAGGTTACCCGTAGCCTCTTTTTAATAGACCATTTTAGAATTCTTACGGCTGGACTGGATCTAGCATGAAATGGAGGCTAATGCCGGCAAATCTTTTCACACACAAATTTATTTGCCCACCTTAGCCTCTATTTCATGATAGATCCAGTCCAGCTGGGAGAATTTGAAAATGGTCTATTGTTTACCTTTCTAATGTCTCTCAGTAATAAAATATTATTCATTTGCTTTAATAGGTTTTTATCAACAACAATTTTGTTGACTCAGTCAGTGGGAAGACTTTCCCAACAGTTAACCCTGCAACAGGAGAGAAAATATGTGATGTGGCTGAAGGTGACAAGGTTGGTTGGATTCAAAAGTCATGAAAGCTGAGGCTGTTGTTGAAGTTGTTGTGAATCATGCTTTTCTATCTTGAAGATTGTAGTGGATGCCTAGTTGGGAAATAAGTGCATTTGTATTGCATTGTTTTAACTTTTTCTGTGGTGTTTATATGTTGATGATTTACTTACATTGTGTTATTAAACCACTTTTTTTAGTTAAGCAGACTTCAACCAGAAGTGTATTGTTTCATTCTACAATCCAGACAAAAAGAGTCGGGACTGTTCCCATATTTTATAACTTTTGGACCATAACAATTGAGAAGAAGGCCAACAATTATTGCCTCCCTGATTCCCCTCCCACCCCACCCCAAAACTATAATATTCAGGAAGATATGCAACAAACTCATGCATGTCTCAACATTGTTTGTGGGAGGGGGTCTATAATAATAAGATTTTTAAAATACGATTTAGGATGAGATTTTAATATATATTAAGTTTCTTTTTAATATGGACAAAGGAGTTAAAACTGTGGGAACAATTTTGTCGAGGATGCTATTTTGAAGTGGGAAAAAAAAACAGTTTCAGTCACCATCTCACTGAGAATGCTTCCAATGCAGGAATCTAACAATATTGACAGTGGATAAGAAAAAATAAAGCCCCTCTTATCTTTAACTTTGAAATTCTTTGGTCTAATTTGAAACTGGTGTGGTGCCTTACAACCAGTGAAATAAAAGGGTTGACAGGAACTCTTTAATAAAAATTAATGATGAATCAATAATTTAATTTATTTGTGACTTTCAGGCTGATGTTGATATTGCTGTCAAGGCAGCAAAGGAGGCCTTTAAACTGGGCAGTCCTTGGAGAACAATGGATGCTTCTGAGCGTGGGAGGTTGTTGAACAAACTTGCAGATTTGATGGAGCGTGATTGGGCTTATCTTGCAGTAAGTTCTGTCCAACAAGAACTTCTCGCAATTATTACACATTGAGTGCATGACAAGTCAAATTCTTGAAATAAGTTCTTTTAAATCTGTTTTTCAGAGTTTAGAAACTTTGGATAATGGCAAGCCATTTAGTGATTCGTTTAGCATTGATTTGAAACTAGCCATTAAGTGTTACCGTTATTATGCTGGATGGGCAGATAAAGTCCATGGCAAGACAATTCCAGTTGGTAAGTACTAAAAATTAATTTATAAACAGTAGTGTAGATACTGTAGGGAAGTAGGGCTGCCAGACTAGTTAATTAAGCTCCTAATACATTCCACCATCCCTGCAGAGCAGGACTTCTGACATGGTGTGGGAAATTTAACTTGACATTGTGTGATTTAGAGACCTGTCTAATTATGCAGTAGAAGATGTAGATAGTATGTGGACAGGGAAGACAGCTGGATTGCCCAGCTATCTTGATAATTAATGAATGAATGTGACCACTGAATTTTTGCTTCGGGGTTAGATGGCCATACACCGATTGCAAATATGGCGACGATAGCTCCAAAGTGAGGCTTTTCGGTAGCAACGCCGTTTCTAAGGGCTAGCCGCATTTACTTTCAAATACTTTGTCCCAGTCAGTACCAGGTTGGATTTATTTACAGTTTCTTTAGGCCTATATCCTGTGTTCTTTTATCAGAGTTGAGAAATTGGAAGACAGGACCATCAAAGTAAAATAATTTTTGACTTTTAACCGAAGTTACAGTTTGGAAGGTACCTGTACATCTTGAATCTTGCTTTGTCATGAACCTTCGATCTTCTTCTCAGGATCGCATACAGAGCTGTTTTGTTTACAGAATGCATTTTCGCTGCATTTAAGCTTTTATACTTCAGTGACAACTGAGTTCTTCCATGTTTAGAATTTGGTCCCAATACAAGTGATTTCTGAGGAGTAAAACATGCCTCATAACTGTTAAGTGCCGCTATGCTGTAAGAGCGGATATCGAGTAGGGCCGGACGGAGGAAAGATCACTTATCTCAGCCTTCCAACGACAGATCCAACAAAACTTAAGGTGTTTTTTTATACCTGTTGTTTTTATACATTTACTGTTGCATTAATTAAGTGTTTTGATTTGCTCAAATTTGCATAACAATGAAAATGCAAACGTTGCTTTAATAAAAACACTGACCTTCACAACACCTTTAAGATGTATTTTGGCATATTTCGACGAAATCTATCCTTGAACAGGCTTCCCTTTCGATTTCAGCATCCAATTTCTCAGTGCAAAGGCTGCAAAATTCCTTGGAAAACAGACAGACTTGGACAGCCCTTAGCAACGGTTATTACCGAAAAGCCTCGCTTTGGTGTTATCGTTGCCATATTTGCAAGCAGTGTATTGCTTGAATGAAATACCTGCTCCCTTAGTTTCTCATACTGTGGGTTGTGTTGTGCTTGGTAGCATTTATAACAAAGTTATTTATAACAACTTGTGCATACTTTTTTCTGATGTTGAGAACTATGGTGGGCTTCTTCAACTGCAAGTTTGCATAATTTTCTTAGTCCATCTATGAGTATATTTTTACCAGTGACTTTCCTTTAATCAGGAAATGAGCTGTGTGTAAGCTGTCAACATTACTTCTTTAACCCTTTGACACCTTCAAATGCCTTAGGATGCCCCCAGTTGTCGAGTTTGACCTGCAGGATGGTTTAAGCTCTAATTTGGAAAAAAATAAGATTGTTTTAAAGAAAATTAGAAGACTTAAGATAGACTAAGAATATTCCTGCTGAGGAGTAAATGGCACTTTGAACAATATTTCTGATTTTTTTAAATTTTCAAACAATATTCACAAAAGAATAATAATCATTAGTTAGAGGCAACTATATCTGAGGCTTTTGCCCAGACATGTGTACAAAGTAAATTTGATATCGTATCATTATCATAGATAGAGGAGCTCCAACATGGGAATCTATAGTAAATTAGTGAAAGCAAATTTTTATTGGATTCCATTTTCGTCAATTTTGCACTACAGTAGATTGTGGTACACATATTTTTTGGCATACAGTGTATGTGGTTTTTGCGGTCCCATACCTACACACTCTGTCCAAGGCCTGCCTAAGGACTCCATAGCCAGAGTAAACCCCCCTACATATTTCACTATGTGATTTTCATTTATTTTAGATGGCAATTTCTTGTGCTACACACGCCATGAACCTGTGGGCATTGTTGGACAAGTAATTCCTTGGAACTTCCCACTGTTGATGCAAGCCTGGAAACTTGGCCCTGCCCTTGCCACAGGAAATGTGGTTGTAATGAAGCCAGCCGAGCAAACACCTCTCACTGCTTTGTATGTGGCGTCACTCATTGCCGAGGTATATGTAGTTACATTAAGTTATTGTTGGAATTGGAAAAAAAAATGCAAATGACAGAAATCAAGTGAGACCTTACGCTACAGTGAATGTGATGGATGAAGAACCTTCACTGATCAACAGCATCAGGAACTTCTTTGTGCATCACCCAAGGACAGAGAAAAATCTCTGACCTGGGTGGGAATCAAACCCACAACCTTCAGATTTGATCACTGTTGCTCTATTGACTGAGCTACAAGGCCAGACGGGAGCATGCCGTGGGAATTTGAGGATGAATCAGCCTTTTAGCTCAGTTGGTAGAGCAACCGTGATCCACAGCTCATGGTATGTTAAAGCCAACAACTCCCATGTCACTTCTTGAAGCTATTATTATTGCCAATAATTATAATAATTACATTTAAGAACAGCTTTTCTCCAATGTATTGTGCCTCGTAGACAGTCAATGCACATTGTCTTACTTTACGTCACATACCCATAACTTTAAGAATGAAAAAAAAAAAAACAAAAACAAAAACATGGAGGATATTAACAGTGTCTGGGGAAAGGAACACTCAAAGTGGCAGTACCAGTAGTTGCAGCAAGTGATGTCAGCTCCTGTGTTGGTGTGACAGTAATGATGATGGTGATGAAAGTGTTGGTGGTTGTGATCTTAACAGAGTTCCATGGTGCTGATTGGTGCTTTTTTAACTATTTGCAGGCTGGTTTCCCTCCAGGTGTTGTAAACCTTATCCCTGGTTATGGACCCACAGCAGGAATGGCAATTGCAGAGCACATGGAAGTTGACAAAATTGCCTTCACAGGCTCAACTGAGGTAATCTGTACACGTTTGCCTGAATTTTCTGGATGAGTGATAAACTGCAAGAAGTGAACCTACCTTTGTTTTTTTTCAGGAGAGAGCTGGGTTTGCACCAAACTGGTTTATAGGATACCTAACACCAAATTTTTTTTGCAATAGTTTTATCTTTGGTGAAGCCATTGATTGTCTGTGACCTTCTGACATAGCAAAAATCTTTAAAAGGCAAGCTAGTTGAATACTTACAGGGATGCCAACCTCCAAACTCTTCAAATATTGAGAATTGATAGGGATGGGATGATAGATGACATCATAGCAGTTGTGATGTCATTTCTGAGGACGTTGTGTACAACAATACCAATACCACCTTGTGCGCCCGGTTGAGCAAATCAAGATTGATTCCCCCCACAATATCTGTACCAATTTATACATTTACCCTTTTTACGCGGGGACTTCTAAGGTTGCCTCCTCGGATTCTCTTCAGATTAGTGCGAGGATCGATCACTGCTATCTTTCGTTTAATTACTTGTCCTTGCAAATTCATTATTGTCTTTTATTTTTTTCAGGTTGGCCATCTCATTCAGCAAGCTTCAGGCAGATCCAATTTGAAGAATACCACTCTTGAACTGGGTGGCAAGAGCCCAAACATTGTCTTTGCTGATTCCAATCTTGACCACGCCGTCAGTCAGAGCCACTTTGCACTATTCTTCAATCAGGGTCAGTGCTGCTGTGCAGGAAGCCGCTGCTTTGTCGAAGAGCCAATTTACGATGAATTCGTGAAGAGGACTGTGGAAAGAGCCAAAACTCGAGTGGTTGGTGACCCGTTTGACCTCAAGACTGAACAAGGACCTCAGGTTTGTTATTAGGCAACGAAGACGTTAGTTGAAAGGGTTATGTTCGTTTCGCTGCATAGTCGTTTCGCTACACATGGAGCAGCAGGTTGCAGGCGGCAGGTAAGGGTTACTGGTCATTGTTTCACGATAGCTGAAACAACCCACACCTTTACTAATGCTAGCATTAGGCCTAAAAGCCATGCTTTAGATAATGTTTAAGCCTAAGGTTATCATTTTTGTAAAGGTTTTGGTTGTCTCAGGTATGGTAAAACAATGACCTGCAACCCTAACTAGCAACCTACACTTTCAACGGGCCGTTTTGATTGTCAATGCACTTTCAAAGCACCAGTTGGTTGGTTAACTTCGTACAAATGTAAGAGAGGGATTGACATTGCGTTCACGGAAAACGGCAAACGTCCAAGTCAACTTTGCATTTTGCCAAAAAGAAAGAAAATTTTAGCTCGTATTTTGCCAGTTAGCTCCAGATATCGAGCAACCTGTCAGTGGAGAGAAAGTGTCCGGCGGGCCGTTTCTCAAAAGACTGAGAACCATTGCTGGGCCTAAAAAAACCAATTGCGAAACTTCCATCTGCTAGTTTTGGACAGCTGATCTTTTAGCATGCGTTCAAGATAACAAAAAGCAGAATAACTGACGTTTGACGGATTAAAACCTGTCTCGTCTCTGTTTGAGATACAGAGAGAGGGAATTGTGCGACACCCTTAAAAGACCCGAAAATTTTTGGAATCGAGTCGGAAAAGGACCCTGCTCCGTTTCCCGTTTTAGGTAAACGCAATGCTCCATCTCTCTAGTGATAAAAAGCTTGTAAATAGAAATTTTTTTTTTCATTAATGTGACTTTGAAGGTGGATGGGGAGCAGTTAGCCAAGATCATGGATTTGATAGACAGCGGAAACAAAGAAGGAGCGAACCTTTTGTACGGCGGAGCAAGATATGGTGACAAGGGATTCTTTGTTCAACCCACCGTTTTTTCAGAAGTCCAAGACAACATGCGAATTGCAAAAGAGGAGGTTCGTTCTTGTTGAAAATAATATTTTGTAGTTTTTCGGGTTCTGCTTGTAAACCAGGAAATTCTCCGTTTTCTAGTCTATGGGCTTCTCGGAAATTTGTTGGTAGAGCTCTAGACTACCGTTCAGGAACTCCAACCAAGGCTCTGGACCTAAAATGATTAATGAGAAATGTGCTGCGCTGCGTTTGTTCTGCCGCGTGCAAAAATTTCAGACTTATATCCTTGTCTTCTGTTTTTTGATCGTCCGGTAATACATAGCGCCTCCCATAAGCCTGCGGACTCTCAGTTTCCGATAAACCGCCATCAATCAATATAGCGCAAAGGGTCTATGGGTCCTCAAGTTACCTATTTGAAGGCGCAATATACATTTTTTTTTTTCAATTAAGTTCTGAATTCAAAGTAATTTCGATTTCCATTACTAAATTTGGTAATTGGCCTCCCAAATCTTACACCACTTGTCTTTGTCGTCCAATTGGAGGTAATTAGCCAATATCAAAAATACCATTATAATACTCTTTTTTTGTCCGTCCAAAAATTTTCATAAGCATTGTTTCCAGTTTCTCTTGGGACCATTAGAAGTTTTGGAGGGACAAACAAAGAGTATTGTGGTATTTTTGAAAAATTTTCAGGCTTCTCGACGCAATAGAAATTTGCGCTCATCACTGCGAGACAACATGGTTTCATTTGATTTCATACCCGCAGTGCAATATATGATGTATTTCATATATATCTTTCACTCATAATTACTTATCACGGGAAGTTGTGAACTCGGAAGCGACCAGCTCCCAACGTCAGTGGCTTCATAGCTCAGTTGGTTAGAGCATCGTACCGGTATCGCGAGGTCGCGGGTTCAAATCCCGTTGAAGTCCTGAAAAATTTTCAGGCTTCTCGACGCAATAGAAATTTGCGCTCATCACTGCGAGACAACATGGTTTCATTTGGTATTTTTGATATTGGCTTATATCTAGAACTGCTGGTATTTGCGCTTAGCGCCAGGCTGCATGTATTTGATTATCATTGGTTCGTTAGAGCGGTTTTCAATTGAGTGTCGAAAGTAATTAGCTTATTACTTTTATTTTGCATTACTTCTCTCAGTGATTGGTTCAAAGTTCTCGCGCCACTTTTTCAACCAATCAGAAGTGAAAACAAAACCAGTCGCGGCTCGCGCGTACACTTTTTCCCGCGCGTTGTGTCGGCTGCGTGTAATTACTTCGAGTTTTGATTGGTTTACTGGATTGTCTCCGTCCTTTCTGATTGGCCAAAGTAATTACATTGGTTTTGGTTTTACGGCACTCATTTGAAAACCGCTCTAAGAGGGCACTGTCAAGCTATTTTTAGAAACAGAATGGAAATCAGTGACCACATTTTATAGCAGGGTTTGGGGTCCTCTCCCAGAATTATTTAACTCTGGAATCTCGGAAACTTGAGCAAACTGCTTTATTCAGTTAATTCAATTTAATTCTACAGCAATAGAGCAATTCGGCTAACTCAGTGTTGTGCCCAATTCAAATCTTTTGGGAATAAAACGTTTTGATCCAAGCATTTCCATTTCATTTAAATGAGAATGCTTCATTGTCATGCAAATTCAACACACAAAGAATCTTAACCCCGAGAGATATGAATTGGGTACAACACTGAGTTAGCCGAATTGGTCTATTAAGAAGCATAGTCCAACACATATAAACGAAGAGTTTAATTAATAAGAACCAAAGAACGACGGACGGCGCTAATTCCAAGGTTGTAAATTCTCGTACAATGGCAGTAACTGAAGATTAAGATCATCAGTCTGCCCTTTTGCCTCGGTTGTTTAGAAAGTGGATTAAGCTGTCTAGTGGAGTAAATAATTTTCTAGTGGCCAATTTCTCTCAGGATCAACTGAGTTAGCCGGCATTGGAAAGTAATTTATCAAGCGGATGGCCCTGTCCACCGTTTCCAGAAACCAGCGGCTTGCCTTCAGTTTCAAGGCACCTTAGTTATAGTCTGACCTTTAAGGAGGCTTTCTAATAGCTGAACCATCATAATGTTTCTTTGTTTTTTCGGTTAGATTTTCGGGCCCGTAATGCAGATCTTGAAGTTCAAGGATCTGGATGATTTGATTGACAGGGCCAACAACACCATTTATGGCTTGGCAGCTTCTGTCTTCACCAACGACATTGACAAGATCAATACCGTCGCCTCTGCGGTTCGAGCCGGCGTCGTGTGGTGAGTTTAATATAGTGGAGAGCTTATTTGTTTACTGTCTTGGATTTCGTTTCATTCACAGGATAATAGATGAGATAGCGAAGAATGTGAGCTGTTTTAAAAACTCGACTAAAACCTTGTCATGAAGTTAAAATTACAAAGTGATGAGCAACTTGAGGTTTGAGTGAGGTTCCAGCACTTGGCTAAGTAGCCTGACTTCTGCAGATGGGACACAGCAATTTGGAGCCCTTTAGGACGCAGCTTTATTGTTTTAAATGTTAGGGTCCATCGTTGATTGGTTGTTTGTTTTGGTCCGCTGTTTTCTGAGCCAATCCCGAGAGCTGTTGTAATAGCTGCGTACTGACCCGACGTCTGGCTGTTATACACTATTGTGGTCTCAGTCATTCACACAGAAGCTTTTCGAGCTAATCCTGCCAACCCGACGACATGCTGGAAATGTCACACCACAACACTGGGAACTATGTGCCCTACTCTCTGGGATCTTTAACATCCTACCGAATTGATGAACAAGGTGTGTGAGACGGGACCCCCGGCTTATCGTCCTTATCTTCTCCGAGAAGACTAGGAAGTCTAACCATTTGCAGGTGTAGTTAGAAAGGCAGCACTCAATCCTCAGTTATTTAAAGACCCTGAGTGTTGGTCCGGCTGGGTTCGAACCTGGGACCTCCCGCGTGGAAGTCCAGTGGAAGTAATGCAAAATAAAAGTAATAAGCTAATTACTTTCGACACTCAATTGAAAACCGCTCCAGTGCCAACTGGTAAATTAAGATGTGGGCAATCACAGTTTTAAATGTTAAGTTCATGACGTTCCACTCATGTCCAGAAATTCAAGTAATTTGATCTACGCGCACTTTTCACATCCAACGGGAAGTGCCCCTTCAAGTTCAAGCCTTTGCTATCTATTGCCAACAATAAGGCAAGGGTAAAGTTCCATGTTCATTAGTTCCCTGTGCCTCCATTGTAGGCAGGGAAGAGAGACCCTGGGAACGAGGTTGCCTCGATGCGGTCCTCAACGCCGAAGAACGCCACAAAACAAGATTATCATTGGTTAAAAGAGGACAAATAATCGCGTTGCACCTTCGGCAAGCATTTTAGCGCATAGTTTTGCGGTACTCTGCAGTTCTCTACCTCTGAGTTAACGATTATCGTTTATTCCTAATTTGCTCTTAAGTTTACTATTATCGTTAATTTAGAAGACTGAAGCTTGATATGGATTATGGCAAATGGTCATATGGGAAACCCAAGAGTTTGGACACAGGACTAGAACCTGGGAATGTCCGATGATTGACTCGTCACCTAACCACTTGACCACCACGTCATTAGCTGCGTCTACTTAACATTTGAACCAATATTTAATAATGCTGTATTATCACACAATGGCACGCGAACATATTCATGAAAAAGAGGCTAAGCTACTTTGTGAAGAAATTGTAAGTAATATTAAAAGAATATAACGCGCAATTGAACACCACGTATATTTCTCACCCTGTTATTTCGAGACCCACGCCGAAGATGTTTGCGCTCTTATTAGGGAATTTAGGATCTTCGACGGCAACGGCAACCGAAGCGTCACCTAAAAATATTAACATGACTTTTATTATCATTCTCCTCGTGTCGGCCATTACATACAAACTGAGCGAAGTGCAAGTAACCTGGCACAGGTCTCCCATGATACTACAATGTGCATATTTTTGCATACTCTGACCGTAATCGTAATCGTAATCGTAATCGTAGCCCCAGCGAAGTTTCTTTCGCTTGCCGGTTTAACCTCTGGTGTAAACCATTTAACGAAGTTGTACTATTTTCAAGAGAATGGTTTTTGTTTGTTTTTTTTTCCAGGGTTAACTGCTACGATGTTTTGGAGAATCAGGCCCCATTTGGTGGGTTTAAGGAGTCTGGAATTGGACGAGAACTGTGAGTACAGTTTCAGTTTCGTCTTCACTTACTTGACTCAATATTCAACTCGGCTCTCCTCGGGTGCTGATTCCTTGCTATGTTCCAATTTTCCGCCTTCTCATCTCAACTGGTCATCTTTTCCCTCTTCACGTCTTTCCATTTTCTCTACCTTTCGTCCCATTTTTTCCACTTCTACCCAATCCTCATCTTTTCCTTCTCCCTTTTTTGTTGTCTCACTCGGAACTTTGATCTTATTCTAGGGGTGAATATGGACTTCAACAGTACTCGGAGGTGAAAACGGTAAGTGACAAATGTAAGTTATTTACAGTATCGTCGTTAACGGCTCTACAGCTGTAGTTTAAGCTAAGCCAACGCAGAAACGCTCAAATTTAGTCCCGGGGGGGGGGGGGGGTACTCGATGTATCCCTGGTGGGGGAAGGTGCGGCGCGGCCCCTCATACCCCGACCCTGTTTAAGACAAATATCGCTGATTTTCCTACCCATTTTATGACAGAATTCCGATTTTTGATACCCTGTTTAAGACATTTAACCCAGTTTAAGACAAAAATTGATAAATCGATACCCTGATTAAGACAAAAAATGATAAATTCGATACCCTGTTCAAGACAAAAATCCCGAAAAACATACCCTGGCTGGCCGCACGTCCCCATTAAGCCCTTATAAGGGAGTACCCCCCCCCCCCCCCCGGGAATTTAGTACAGCTAAAACCCGGGCCCTCGCGTTTTGCCTTCAAACGTCGATATTTCCCGATCGTCTCTGACTTGAACAGGCAGCTTTTGAATATCTTCTTGATGCCAATAATCTAATCCACTAGGCTGAGATACAATTATAACTGTCCGAGATTGAGGCTGTAACATTCAAACTAATCATTAACGATGGACTTGTTTGCACAGTACTCGTGGTTTGCCCTGTAAGTGCAAGCATCCTCTGACTATTTTTTTAGTTTATTTGTGTTGGGGACGTTGTGATCGTGTTAATTTGATCGAGTGGCCGAAGGAAAAAGGGAGAATTTCCAGATCCGTTTTCTCGTGCTTATGCTTGTAGGACGTCAAGGCGGCGCGATGTAGGTCTCGCTGTGCATAAGAGACTATCAAAAATAAAAAATCTTCTGTGGGTAACGTGCAAGTCACGTGCAATTTAAGCCAACAATCTGCTGTCGGTAGTTTGCCGAGTGGCAACTGGCACGACTAGCGGAATCGCACACTTATGTGGAATGTAACACAAAATAAATCAGTTCCGAGATCTTATTTCGAATGCAAAAACGTGCAACTCACTTCCGTAACTGAAGCAAAAAGTAACATGCATGGTTGTTTTCGTCTCCATGCGCTTATGTGCTTTTTGGAACTTCGAGCTGGATTCACGAGGAAGCCACTTTATCGATTCCCAAAACTCCTACCAATTTTGCGATTCCAAAACTCTACCGTCTTTAACCCCTCACCGCGTCTTATATCGCTGTTAGAAAACAAGCAAAAGCACACAAGGGAAGACCCGTTTTTAATCTCGGTGAAGAATTCAAGTGCATGTAGTGTTTGTAATCCTCCGTATTTGGAGAAAATACGCTCCAGCAGCTTCTCTCTCACTTTTATGTCGGATTCACTATCAGGTGGGAATATGTCCTTGTTAATAAGCCAAAACAAAGTCTCCACGTCTCGCACGTGCTTTTTTGCAGGAACGGTGTGAAATAACTAAATAATAAAGGTTTTGCACGGCAGCCATGTTGCATGGCAGGAACAATAGATTATTTTTCCTATGGTAACAAATGTTCTTTCTAATCCAAAACATTTTCATTTTTCCTGCCATGCAACATGGCTGCCGTGCAAAACCTTTGTAGAGAGCTTAAGCTTTGAGCCATAGACGGAAACCGGAAATGAACACATCACTTGCCAGTACAGTCAGTGGTGTCTCCCAGATTTTTATACCAGTCGTAGAAATGTGTTGGCGTCAAGGCACTTTGAAAAGGAAAACAGCTCGCTTTCGGTGGTCGTCCGTGGCTTGACTTTAAAAAAAAAAAAAGTCTTAGTGCTTAAATAAGTAGCAGCTCTCATACAGTGCAATGTAATTGGCTCGCTATCCTAGCCAAGAACAAGAGACTAAACAACTGACACAATGACTTAGACTTAAAAACAGTAGAAGCTGCTTACAATACCAAACAATAGCAGGTTACGAGAGCTGCTGCACTACTGTAATTTTGTCCTGTGGCGGACGTGTGCACCAGCCGATTAATTTTCAATTTTCTCGTAAATTATCTGTCCATTGATGCCAGTTTAACTTCCATATAGTTGCCCGACAGTTTACATCCCTAAACAACTTGTAATGATCGCGAAATGATTTTTAATATAGCGAAAAATGATATTTCAGATGACTTTATTTTTGAACAGTCTTCCTTCACTCTGCTGAAGTTCCTTATTAACGATATTGCACACCGGAATTCCCTGTTGTGACTACCGATAAATTTTTTCCTGTCTTCTCTTAACAGGTAACGATCAAGCTTCCACAAAAGAACTCTTGAATTATGCCGGGAAATGGACGTGGAATGGACAGAGTGAATAAAGCCCACTGCTTCGAAATTATAATCACCATTCAGATTAAGCGTATTTATCAATGAACACATGCAGTCGCAGGGATTGGTTTTTAATTTAAATGCAATTCACCATATAATCATGTTATTCGCACTTTGAGTCTTGGATTATTCGCGATGTCTCAATAAAAGCACGATTTTACAACTTGCTGTGTCCCGTCTGGCTAATGGTCTGGGAATTATGAAAATTATATAACGATTTCCTTCTCTTAGTTTTGACTGAAATAATGATGAACCTTGCGTGTTTCTCGTGAATGCGCTAATCGCAATGTACTAGTGATAGCAGTTAGCGGGGACCGAAGTCACTCAATTTCAGTTTTCCATCGTTTGTTGGATTGGGGAAGGGTTTATAGCTGGGAAACGAGGAACTCGCAATCCATTGACTTGCAACAGGGGCACCCAACGAGAATATAGTTTAAAACCACTTAGACACAGCATTGTTAAACTTATTTTAGTATTTAATCAGTAGATATAGGCATATTTTTATCCCCTAAAAAAATTTCATCTGTTCGGATTTCCTAGCTGAAAGTCTAGTGATCCGAAAATTATAGGGATTAAAACTTGCCTTTTCGAAAATTTCAGCCAGAAAAAAGGCTCCCGAAAATTCTAGGGGAGCAATCCGTTAGAATGGGCAATTATGCCATCTTTTAGATGTTCGAAAATCCTAGGACAGGCGGGCAAGGAAGAAATTTTACAACAAGTGTTCCGAAAATTCTAGATCTCAAATCGTCTTCCGAACAGATATTTTCCGAAAAATGACGTTGCGTGCCCCCTGTTGAAACGATTGGACAGTGTTAACTCACTGACCGCTAGTTTCCAATGGACTTGTTGCAGCAACAAATAGTTTGATCGAGCTTAACTGCTCTAATAGTTGTAATGAATCATATGTAAATCAGAAGACCCTATGGTCATTTCGTGTGTGGAAATGACCTCGATATGGGTTATCAGACTTTGATATGATGACTTTCATGCAACGAAGTTGACAGGAGGGAAGGGACGATTTTTCTTTATTTTTGAGTTAGAAATTTTTGCCTGCCAGTTTTTGTCCTGAACGCAGTGATTGAATTGAGGAACTTAAGGATACAGTTTAATCACAACCCAATAATCTGTGGGTTTCAATTATACGAACCTTCAAGTCTTAATTTTTTCGTCTACTGACGTTATCAACTGTCACTTCAGTTTACTTGACTTGTCACCTTCCTGTTGTTTCATGCATCCCGGTCTCTCAAGATGCAAGCCCGTAGCCAGGATTTTTGATGGTTGGGGGAGGGTTGTATCGTAGCAAACGTACGCGGAAATCTGGAAGTTAAAGTGCACCTAACTCTAAAATATTTTTTTCGCTAAAATGAATCTTTGCACCTGTTCGAAATGCACTGCGGTCATTTTTTCATTTTTCTAACAAGTCCTGTCATTTTATTGGCTTCGAAAGTTGCGAAAAACCAAGCATCTTTTGTTCACGACCGAGTCAGAAGGGGAGTGGGTCTATTCTTGATTTGACGTCACAATCTACTTTGCATGCATTTTTACAAAGAGTTAATGCAATGTAAATCAGTTTGTGACGTCAAATCAGGAATAGACCCACTCCCCTTCTGACTCGGTCGTGAACAAAAGATGCTTGGATTTTCGCAACTTTCGAAGCCTATAAAATAACAGGATTTGTTAGAAAAATGAAAAAATGGCCGCAGTGCGTTTCGAACAGGTGCAAAGATTCATTTTAGCGAAAAAAATATTTTGGGGTTAGGTGCACTTTAAGCCTAAGCTCCTCGGGTGGTGAAACATGACCTGTTTTGGCAAGGATCTCGTGGATATACACACCAACCATAACTCTAAAAAAAGGACCATTCTAAATCAGTTTCTAGAACTAAATATTGCTGTAGCAATAAGATAAACGAAAGTTTAGACCTAATCACTGAAATGGGAACTTAGACTTAATCTGTAAAATGAGAGTTTAACTTAGGGGGCTCGTGGTGGGTATATCCATGAGATCTTTCCCCCTATTTTCGTCACTTGTGTGTTCCTCACTCTTATATTTTGCAGCATTTAATTT
>OX421450.1:8686821-8689321 GCA_949126865.1 Montipora capitata
AGGGCAACCAAGGTGACACAGGACACCCAAACTCTGTCACGTGATAGATCTCATCGAGACGATTCCAACGAGGTATGGCACGACGGGATATCTACAATAGAACCGGAGATACGTTTTGGACGCGATCTGGCCGTGAAGATCCAGTAGTAGTTTTACACCTAAACAGGGCTTGAGGCTCTTCAGAAGTGGACTAGAGCAGTGGTGACCAATTTTGAGGGTCGGATAAGAGCTACGAAGCTGAAATTTGTCACACACCCGCGCTTGGCCTAGGAGGTGAGGCTGACGGAAAATGGGGGGAAACGGTCAAAACCGGGGGGAGTTATGGCCCCCAAACCACTTTTTTCACTTATAGAGCAGAGCCTTCCCTGGGCGTGCTAGAGACTAACCAATACCACCAGCAGATGCGCCATCCGTTTCTGCAACAACTTCACGGGCTTAGGGGGGCCCTTCTCAAAACTGGGGGGAGTTATGGCGCAAAAACCACTTTTTCTCTCTTATGCAGGGCCTTCCCTGGGCTTGCTGGAGACTGACCGATACCACCGGCAGATGCGCCGTGCGATTCTGCAACTACTTCGGGGGGTTAGGTCGTGCCAGCTCAAAACCGGGGGGAGTCATGGCCCGAAGACCACTCGGGCCTGGCCAGCACGGAGGCAGATCGATGGCACCAGCAGATGCGCCTGCTCATTCTGCATCTATCTGTCCGGGTCGGGGAGTTCGCCTCGGTCCTCACCAACGGAGACTTGCAAAAAAAAAAGGCCCCTCCCCCGCCCCTGGGTGAAGGGCCGAGGAGGGGCCATCCAAGATGCGGACTCGACTCCCGCATCTTTGATGCGGAAACGGGGCACTCTTTTCCACATCTTTGATGCGGACTCGACTCCCGCATCTTTGATGCGTTCTCCACTCCCTCATCGCATCTTCCATGCATGACAAGGGAGTAACTATTAGACTTGTCAAAAAAAAAAAAACATGGATTTTTCCAAGTCCTGCACCATGACCCGACAAGGAGTCTTTGCTGGACTTGTCAAAAAAATATGAAAAGATCGATCTTAAAACAAAGGTTGAATCTCAGATGATCGTAGCGACAGCCTACTCTACAACGTACAATACCCCGTTTTCTTTTAAGTCGTCTGCAAAGGATCTCTGTCCTACCAGCATAAAACTTGATTGTACCTCAATCTCGAGCCTCGATCCGAAATACGCCAGAAAACCACTAAAAACGCTCTGATTTCAATTTTATGCTCATTCCTCAGTGAGAGAACTTAAAAGAATGCCAATTTGACCAAATTATATTTTCGATTTCTCCCACAAATTTGCCCGTCAAAAAATTGCCCGGTGAATAACGTACTATAGTACGCGACTACCGCCATAGCGCTCCAATAAATGTGCTTTTACGATCTGAAATACGCCAGAAAACCGCTAAAAACATTCTGATTTCAATTTTATGCTCATTCCTCAGTAAGGGAACTTAAAAGAATGCCAATTTGACCAAATTATATTTTCGATTTCTCCCACAAATTTGCCCGTCATAAAACTGCCCGGTGAATAACGTACTATAGTACGCGACTACCGCCATAGCGATCCAATAAAAGTGCATTTACGATCCGAAATACGCCAGAAAACCGCTAAAAACATTCTGATTTCAATTTTATGCTCATTCCTCAGTAAGGGAACTTAAAAGAATGCCAATTTGACCAAATTTTATTTTCGATTTCTCCCACAAATTTGCCCGTCATAAAACTGCCCGGTGAATAACGTACTATAGTACGCGACTACCGCCATAGCGATCCAATAAAAGTGCATTTACGATCCGAAATACGCCAGAAAACCGCTAAAAACATTCTGATTTCAATTTTATGCTCATTCCTCAGTAAGGGAACTTAAAAGAATGCCAATTTGACCAAATTTTATTTTGGATTTCTCCCACAAATTTGCCCGTCATAAAACTGCCCAGTGAATAACGTACTATAGTACGCGACTACCGCCATAGCGATCCAATAAAAGTGCATTTACGATCCGAAATACGCCAGAAAACCGCTAAAAACATTCTGATTTCAATTTTATGCTCATTCCTCAGTAAGGGAACTTAAAAGAATGCCAATTTGACCAAATTTTATTTTCGATTTCTCCCACAAATTTGCCCGTCATAAAACTGCCCGGTGAATAACGTACTATAGTACACGACTACCGCCATAGCGCTCCAATAAAAGTGCATTTACGATCCGAAATACGCCAGAAAACCGCTAAAAACATTCTGATTTCAATTTTATGCTCATTCCTCAGTAAGGAAACTTAAAAGAATGCCAATTTGACCAAATTATATTTTCGATTTCTCCCACAAATTTGCCCGTCATAAAACTGCCCGGTGAATAACGTACTATAGTACGCGACTCCCGCAGCTATAACGATCCAATAAATGTGCTTTTACGATCCGGAATACGCCAGAAAACCGCTAAAAAGGCTCTGATTTCAATTTTATTCTCATTCCTTAGTAATAGAACTG
>OX421450.1:8694321-8714321 GCA_949126865.1 Montipora capitata
CGGAAGCCAGCTTATGGACTCCGATCGACCCAAAACAAGCACGATTTTTTTCGCGATAATCGAATCCAGTCGCTAAATAAACACGCCAGGCTCGTGGAACATGAATTTCTCTAAACCATGAATCCACTGAAGCATCTCCAGGTAGCAACGCGAAGCCACCAGACTCCGTAAAACTTGTAAGTTAACCTGCTAAAATGGCGGCCAGAAAGCATTGTACTCGCGAAGTGTCCAATTCAAAATGGCACTGAACTCTAGACGCCTGGTGACGAGTTTAATAAGTTCTGGAGGGAGGGGAGTCCCACATTGCTAAAAACAAAACTCACTGAGCAATCTGGGACTCCCCTCCCTCCAGCGGGACTTATTATACTCGTCACCAGGCGTTTTGAATTGGACACTTCGCGAGTACAACGCTTTCTGGCCACCATTTTAGCAGGTCAACTTACAAGTTTTACGGAGTCTGGTGGCTTCGCGTTGCCACCTGGAGATGCTTCAGTGGATTCATGGTTTAGAGAAATTCATGTTCCACTAGCCTGGCGTGTTTATTTAGCGACTGGATTCGATTTTCGCGAAAAAAATTGTGCTTGTTTTGGGTCGATCGGAGTCCATAAGCTGGCTTTCGTCTCCTACCTTGTCACTATACTATGAAGGAAGGTGAACGGGGACCATTTTTCCCAAAACTTTGTGTACGTATTAAAGACAACAACAGCTCACCACATGGTAAGTTTTATCGATTTTTATTTCCATTTTCTAGCAAATTTTCAGACCTAAACTTCGCCTCATATGTTCTCTATATTTACCTACACACAGTGAGCCTGGGTTACCTGTGGATAGACTTCTGTTCCAATCTTTGATAGTAGAGTCTTCACCACCCTAGTGCCTGAAACAAATCATCCAAATTACTATCATAGCTGGCAGACATTAGGATGCGAGCTGCCCAATTTTGAAGCCTTTGCAGTTTTTCAGAAAGGCCTTTGTTACAGTTTCCCCACACTACACTGCAATAATCAAAATGTGGTTGAATAAGGCTATTATAAACTTTAACTAGAACATTAAATGGAGTGAGATGCCGAATTCGTTTAATTGCACCAATGGCACAAGCTATCTTCTTAGAGATGTTTTCAATATGACACTCCCAGTTTATATTTTGATCGACATAAACTCCAATGGATTTAGCGGAGGTTACTTGTTCTATTGCGTTTTCGTTTATAGTAAGAGAGGGACTTTCCGTAAATTGTGATAACTTCTGCCTTGATGCAATAAGAATAAACTCAGTTTTTGTCATATTTAGAGTGAGCTTATTAGCAGAGAGCCATTCGTACACATTACTCAGGTCGTGATTAAGGCAATAATTTATATGCTTAATATCAGTACTGGCAAGCGTCAGGCTGGTATCATCTGCGTACATTCTGGGTTCCGAATATGTCAGACAATGTGGTAAGTCATTAATATATATCAAAAACAGAAGAGGTCCCAAAATTGTTCCCTGGGGAACACCACATCTTAGACATTTTGGAGTTGACTTACAAGAATTTAGATGACAAATCTGTGTTCGATTATCCAAGCAAACCATTGATGGCTGGTCCAACAAATCCCATAGTATTGCAATTTTCGTAACAAAATATTGTGATCTACTGTATCAAATGCCTTTTTGAGGTCTAAAAAGACTATGGCATTAACAAGACCACGGTCTATATCCATTGCCCAGCTATCTGTAGCTTCAATAAGTGCTGTGAGCGTGGAGTGCAAAGACCGAAAACCAGATTGATGGCACGAAAGAAAGTTGTTTTTAGTTAAATAAAGATAAAGCTGATCGTAAATTATCCGTTCAAAGACTTTGGCCACAACTGGAATTACTGATATTGGTCGATAATTTGTCGGATCAGAGCGCTTCCCAGAATTTTTATACAATGGAGTGACTCTGACTGGTAGATTTCTACTCATCGGGAAAGACGCCAGTCATTAGGGATTGATTAATATATGAGTAAGAGATTCTGCTAGTACATCGGGACATTCCCTTAGAAGTTTTGCTGAAATATTATCTAATCCAGTTGCCTTTGACTTGCAAAGCTTTGATAATATATATATAGTAGTGCAAAAACATGTGTTGGTGTTGTTTTTTTCAAAAACAAAATTTTTATCAGTTTCAGTAAGAAATTCTTCGAAGGATTTATCAACTTCTGTTACGTCTCCACTAAGGCTTGGCCCAATTTCTGTGAAAAAGGAGTTTAGCATTTCTGCTATATCTGTTTGATCTCCAGAATTTACCCCATTATATTCCATCTCATTAATAACGGTTTTGGTGGACTTACGCGAGGTCAATTCATTGATTGTTTTCCATGTTTTCCTTTGATTCCCACAACAATATTGTTGAAGGCATTTTCATAATAAGCTTTTTTCGCACTATTAAATTATTTCCCAGTTCACTTGATTTTTAACCATTCGAAATTGGTTCAAAATAAAAGGATCTTTTGTCTTAATAGCCTTTCTTTTGAGGCGGTCTCTGAAATTCATCCGCTTTTTCAGAATGGTGGTTATCCATGGGGATTTAGAATCTCCTGTCTGTTTGGTCTTAATCGGTGCGTGCTTTTCACACACATTCAGGAATAATTCTTTCCACCTCTTCCACATATCATGAGGATCATACAATTGCTTTATGTTATCCCAAGGTTGGGCTAAAATGTCCGCATAAAAATTTACGCTATTAAAATGTTTAAACTGTCTATATGTTATCAAGTTAATTCCTTTGGAGAAAGTGGGAATTGAAATTTTTTGATATGCATAAACTAAACTATGGTCACTTATGGCGATATGAGACACCCCCGAACAATACACATTCTCTGGCCGATTTGTAAAAATAAGATCAATTAAAGTACTTGTAGTAGGTGTAATTCGGGTTGGTTCGTTAATGAGTTGTTCCAATCCATAAATGTCTGTTATGTGTAGAAGAGGTTTCACATTAACATTGCCTTTGGATTGCAAGTCACAATTTAGATCCCCCATGAGAAAATATTCTACGTTTTCAGAATCTAATTTGCCTAATAATGTGTTGACTTGGGTGAAAAGTTCATGGGGTGAATTTGGAGGTCTGTACCATGAAGTAATAACAAAGGGTTTTGAGTTGTGTTTGCGAATTTCAATTGACACCATCTCCAGGAGCCGACTGTCCAAATCTGAGCTGACAGAATACAAGTAGTTTATGTTTGAACGAATGTAAAAACATACGCCAC
The DNA here is from genome assembly GCA_949126865.1 of Montipora capitata. Taxonomy (NCBI): domain Eukaryota; kingdom Metazoa; phylum Cnidaria; class Anthozoa; order Scleractinia; family Acroporidae; genus Montipora; species Montipora capitata. Next base: position 8,697,549 of record OX421450.1, read on the forward strand.
CACCAAACCTGTCATTTGTTGATCTGTCACGGCGAATTACGGGTATATCATATCCCTGGATTTTAACCTCCTGATCAGAAATTATGTACTTTCATTTAGCCTGGTCTCATTTATGGCTAGAACGTCAATGTTTTGATCATTTAGAAAAACACGAAGTTCATCAATATGTTTCAAAAGACTTGTAATATTCAAACTAGCCATTTTAAATCTGCGACACTTTCATAATTGGCATTAGAGTTGACCTGATCCGGGTGCTAGAGGTGGCAGCGAGGTTAGGTGTCGCCACAGTTGTCAAGTAAGAATCGTATCTATATTATTTACAAAATTACTAGCTAAAATAGCAATACCTTTCTTGTTAAGATGGAGTTTGTAATATTATTGTTCAGACACGTTTCGTCGATGTTCAAGTGTTCGACAAAGCCCCAGCCATTCTGATTACAAAATGTTTTTAAAACTTTGTTGCAGTCCTTTACTTTCCTCTTGAGCGATTCTTCATCTGATCTTTGTGTAATTGCAGAAATGGTTACACTAGTGTTAGGAGAGTTTGTGCGTGTAGCAATCATATTCCCCAGGTTGACGATTTTCTCCGCCACATTCCGAGCAGAGGATGAATTTTTCAGATCATCTGTTCCTACATGGAGGATTATCGCCTTCGGTTTTTTAGCCAAGCTTGGTTGTAGATAATGCTCCATGTCTGCGGTTGTAGCACCAGGGAAACTTCTCACAGTTACGCGCCGTTTAGCTGCCCCACTTAATAAGTCCCTGCGTAATCCTTTGACAATCGAATCTCCAACTGTTATTGTACCTTCATTAGGTCTTTGCTCCCCTTGGCCGTTCTCACTAGTATCGTTGCTTTCCGTTTGTACTTGCTTGTTTCTGGGAACTGGCTTTGCCTTTCTTTTTCTTCTTCCCTCGTCTAGGATTGTTAGTCTAAGACTTGTTTGACGTAACAGGTTGCCAGTCATCAGAAGCAGGTTGTAGATCGTGTAGATCGTGTGAACCTACCGATTGATCCGAGGAAACAATTTTAATAGATTCCATCAGACTTGCCTTTTCTTGTTGAAGTTCTTGGATCTTCGTACTCGGCGCATTTCAATAATTTGTATTCATCAATTTCACGTTGCAACGCATCCACTTGGGACAGATTCGCGGGTAATTCAAATTTTCGTTTAATGGCATCTATAGCTTTCCAAAGTTTGTCAATTTCGTTTTTAAAGGTTTGGTGGTCATTCTGGTCAGTTATCAAAGTGTTGTTCGCTGTAGAAATATGTTCTTCGTTGATCATAGCGGAGTCGATGCTGTACTCAGCAGACTTTGGGGAAGGGATTTGTCCGAGATTCCTTAAAAGGGAAAGTGTCTCAACCCTTTTGGTGCTTATTGTTGGTCCGTTGCAGAATAAAGATTTAAAAAGTAACAAAAGCAAACTGCATATTCTCCTATGTTCTTACGTTTTCATGTTCACAATCCCAATTACATGTAATTTATGATATGAGATACACTGTATTTTTGCCATAACCTAAAATAGATGTCTAAAATAATGTAAAAGTTAGCGTCCTCAAGACGACTTGCTTGCACGTTGCCCACAACCAGTAAAGGCCATGTTACATGAGGCAATTTTTCTTGCAACTCGCAATGCAATGATGACGAATAAAAAACCTTTCAAGTTGCAGAGGGTATGTTACACGTTGGCAACTTCTTTTGCAACTTGCAACGCGTACAATAACAAACAAGATGGCGGACGCGCTAAGTTGCCGAAAGATGGGCTCTGATTGGCCCATTCTGACAAAATTCCATTGCGAGTTGCAGAGGGGATGTCACACGCAAGCAACTTGTCTTGCAACGTTGCGAAAAGTAGAGGGTCATTCTACTTTTCTCGCAACTCGCAACACAACGATTGCAGTTGCAAAATGGGGTGTTACACGTGAATTTTTTCTCGCAACTTGCAAGGCAACATTTGTTGCGATGTGAGTTGCAAGAAAAATTGCCTCGTGTAACATGGCCTTAAGAGGGGACTGCAATAATTATTCTAAGTGCGGGAAAACAAAGGAGTTCTAAAGACTTTTCATAATGCCTTCTTGAGTTGCCGTGATATAATTATGATCCTTTGAGGTTAACATTTTGTCCAGTGTAATCCCAAGAATTTTCATGGATTCTTGGGTCCCTACTTTAATACCGTTTACAACAATGTCGTATTCAAATCATTAATAAAAATGTTAAACAGGAGAGCCCCAGAAGGGAACCCTGAGGTACACCAACTTTAACGTCTCTGTAACTAGAACATATCCCATGAACTATAACTCTCTGTTTGCGGCCCATCAGGTAAGAGGCCATCAGCTGCAAGGGCGATGAGGAATGACCATATGCACCAAGTTTAGCCAGCAATTTAAAATAGACTGTGATCGATTGAGTCAAATGCTTTGTTAAGATCTATGGCAACTGCAACAACCGCTTCACTATTGTCTAGAGATCTCCTCCAGTCTTCAGACATTTTCAGAAGAGCAGAACAGCAAGAGCTCTTAAACTCCTGACATATTCAACGATAGATGACTTTGAAAGATGGGGACGGTGGAATTGATCGTGCATACGGGTGTACATGTAATTCTCTCATAAACTTTGGACAATGCAGTTAAGATTGAGATGGGATGATAGTTACATGTAGCTTTGTTTGTGTCCTCGTCTTTCATAAAAAGGGGGGATCACAATACTGCATTTCCACTGCTTGCAACCAGGATTGACTATTGATGAAGAAGCCGAGTGATTTAGTAATAGACCTTTTTGGCTTGTACATTTTGTTTTCCCAATACAGATCATGTGATAGTACTCAGGAGGTTTGGTCTTTTGTTTTGTTCGTTAAAATGAGGGCATGCAAGCATGAATGTGCCTGCATACACTCTTTTTAAGAAACAAAACAAAGGACCAAGCCTCCTGAGTATTATCACCTGATCTGTATTGGGAAAACAAAATGTACAAGCCGAAAAAGTCTATTTCGTTCACTATGCCCGGGGCAGGGAGATGAAGCAAGCAGGAGGAGATACATGTACTGTCGACCCCAACGGCCTTCTTAGGGTCTGGGTTATGTAGTATTCATGGATTGGGAAGGCAAAAATACATAAATGGGCCTATGGCCCCTGACTTTCAAAAGTTATGGGCCATTGAAGTCAAGGCTGTAATAGGTGCAATTCGTGGTTTTGTGTTTGTGATCCATCAGTTCCTCGAGTCTCATCATGCTACTTGTTTTCAATTAATGTTTAGTAAGCAGAGGTCATTGTTTTTTGGCATGTTTGAGGCAAATCTTACAGAACGTTGTGTCTCTTTCGTACACTACATTGTAGTCACGGCCACAAAGTTAGCCACTTCTGCTTGAACTTCCTGTCTTCGCTTATACTTGCAGTTGCATGCCTTGAAAGCGAGGAGAGGTCTGGGGACAAAAATAAATGCACACGAAAAAAAAAAAACAGACACAGGTCGATATGCTTATCACCTATTACATGACTAGGGCATATGCTGGGCCCGGTTAGCAGTTTTTCAATGCAACATTTCCTCAATGTATGCACCATTTGTGCATAGCGCAAGGCCTTCCCAATCCCTGATTATTGAACTCACATAGCTTGAACTGACAGGCAAAAAATCGATTCAAGTTGACTAGAGTTTCTCTGTCTGCTATGAGTTTAACACCAGGAAGGGTAGTAAATCCTGTGGATTTAAGGAGTTTTCTACTTGAACCATATTTTTTTAAGTCTCTGATTCTTTGAGGGAAAGTGTTAAACTGAGTTCTTTCATGTTTATAGTGTAATTTTGACGTCTACTGTTCTTTTAAATAATTCATACCTAAATTATCCTTCTCTTGAGCAACCCTTCAGGGCAGACTTTAAGTGAATGTGATGTATTTATTTTCTAGCCCCAGACTGAATTATTTTTTGTCAAGCCAAAGATTTGACCTACTGTACAATGTATGCCATAGAAAATGACTAATTATATATTTTTCTTTTAGAAAAAGTAATTGTCATTTAGCATTGGATCTGTTTAGATCATTAAATTTTTGGCATTCTGATTGGACACTGTTTATGTTTTGGGACAGGTTTGATGCTCAGTTGATGGTACTCTTGTTTTGAGCAAGCTAAATATTGGCCTTGCTTTGTTGGAAAAGTAGTGCTTAAGCATGAATGTCCAGTGTGATTCATTATGGTTAATTATAGGGTTACATCCAAGTGATAATTTATCAGTGATTAGTATCATCCAACTAGTGGACTAATGCAAGGCCTGCATTTTAATTGGCTAGGCTACTAGAAGACTATTAGTAATAGTCCTTGAGTAGTGAAAAGCGTGATGCTTTCTTTCGTCTTATTCCAAATAAATCTTTTCTTCAACTTGTCCGTCCAGTTGGGTGATACTAAAACAATAAAAAAAAATATAGACCCTTCTTCCTCAAGGGGCACAGGTCAGTAGCCCATTTGGCTTCGCCTCATGGGCTATTGACCCTTAGCCCACAAGGGCTACGGGTCTAATTGTTAATAATTACATGTAAGTGAAAGTGCATTGATTTGACGATACTACTTTTTGCCTTATCTTTCAAGAAAAAAAGTTTGCACAAAAAAGTTCTCACTCTTCCATAATCATATGAAAGTACATGTAGCTTGTCTTTGCACCCTCCCTCTTTCTCGCTCTTCCCAGAAAGAGAGAGCCTGCTCACAGGTTAATGTGGAAGTGACCTTAATTAAAGATGATCAACGTACAAGTCTGCTTAAAAGTATGCACTTTTGATTAGGTCACACATTGTCTTTCACTAGCAGTTGGAAGCTACATTGTATTAGTCTGACTTATGATGGGGTATTGAGCACTGAAGTATTAGCTCCATGGACACCAGTTTGATCTCACAGGAGATATCCTGTAGATTTTGCCTGGGGAAGCAGACAAGGCTTTCAGTCAACTCAGCGAAATGCTTTTCCAGTACACTGTGTTCATGTACAGCTGTACCTTCTAAACTGTGGAAAGGTCGTGTTAGTCTCTGCACACAATGTTAGCAGAATTTTGATCTTTACAGTCAAGCTTCGTCATGCGTGACCAGTTGTTTTTTTTAAATTTGAACTGAGTATTCAAATCAGAGTGCCAGTTTTGAACTTTGCTTTTGAGATTCAGAATTCCTGTGGAATATTTCCTTGATATAAAAAATAGTTAATGTACTGTAGCTATGAACTTCTGTTACATTATAAAATTAACAGTGTTTGAATGTTAAGTGAAAGCTCTTTAAGGAAGCATTTGATAAATTATGGGTCAGTTATTGTGCATTTTTCGTAGCAACTGTCAGAAAAATCATAAAGATTCAATTCAAATCTCGAAAGATCCAAAGAGAAATTCAAATGTTCATTTCAGTCTTGTGGATAGTGGTCACGTGTGACGTAGCGTGGCTGTAAAAGGCAGATTGTCTTATTCTTTTGGTTGAATGACCCACAGGTAATTATGAAATACAGCTGTAGGGATATTTTAAAAATAGATCAACTGTTCCATGAATTAAATTTTATAATTTTTCAGGATTCAGTGAAGCTGACTGATCTGGACAAGTTGTACCTTGCGTTGGCAGAAACAAAGGAAGAACCTGCCTTCGATATTTTGTACTATGGTCTGGATATCACCAGTATAAAAGCTTTGAAGGAGTACAGTGTTTTTGAAGCCAAAAAATTTTTTTTTTCTGATGATAGTTTTGAGAGACTGAAGCACAAAATTTGTGACAGGCACTTTGATTTCCATGAGCTTGCACAGGTAACTAAAATATTGGTTTTTAATTTAGATTTCCAATGAAGAGAGCATTACTTCCTCTTCCAGGCCCTTCTATAAAATGAAGAAATACATGTACACTGTATAGCTGAGTATAATACTGTGACCACATCCCAGCAGAAGTTGATGATGTTCTTTGTTAAATGTTCAATGAATGAAAGTGACTGGATGATATGCAGGCAGATTTCCGTTCTGGTTTTAGTTATTGCAAAACATTTTACAGAGCTAGGTGTGCAAGCAGACTGATTGGCAGGCGTGTGGTCCTAATGACTTTTGTGTGGTGACTATTTCACAGTGCTATTGACCTTCTTAATCTTTCTATGCAAAACTCACCACACTTCTTATGTGCAGCCGGTAAATGCCAGCTTTTCATACACTCAGTTCTTGGAGCCATGTTAAACCATGAACCCTGACTGTCTCTAACATAGTAAGAATAATTTATTAATAAAACACACTGTAATACTGTAGTGGAGGATAGCAATAATATTGAGCCTCTCCAAAAAAAATGTGAACTGAAAACAATTCCTTACTGAATGGAAAGTAATGTAAGGTCCACTTTGAAGCACCTGACGATGCTGTTGTGGAAAAAAAAAAAACTAGGCGGGGAAGGCAGGCCAGGCAGTGCAGGTGGACAAGCTATTGCAACCTGAAGACCCTTGTGCAATGCACCCCATTCACTCAGCCATGTGTGAGAAAACTTATTAAGCTTATTAAGCGTTGAGTGGGAAAAAAAAACTTCTTAGCATTGCAATGTGATTTACTTGAGGAAAGCTGTCATCAGGTCTGTCATGCTCCTGAAGAACTTGCCTAGAGTTTCTTGCAATAATTATTATTTTCCAAACATTGGTTAAATGTTGGCCCAATATTGTTCAAATGTTTGATCCATGTTAGAATTTTATACGTTAGTTATCGTTATATATACCTGGACTTTCACTCAACAAAAAGAGCACTGTGATTGGTTGATTCTTGGCCACATGCTCCTGATCAAATTCAGATGTATCCCGACCCGGATACAATTCTGCTGTTGTTGCCTGCGGCGGATGTTTTGCAGTGATTGTTGAAGGGAATATCTAAATATATAACAATTGTATGGTTCCTTGGGAAACTGCAATGTAGCTAGTTTTGTTTTCCCTTGAGTTCTGATGCTTCTTGAGACAAAGTGTAGGGAAATATCAGAACTCGTGGGAAAGCAGAACTATCTGTTTCCCTTGAGACCATAAATTAAGTGTATGATGTAATTGTCCATAGGTACAATACAATACAAAGTTTATTTACCTACAACAGTACTGTAGGTGTCACCAAGGAGCTTCTACAAACCTGTGAAAATGTGAAAGCGAAAAGAGCATATGCATGCAGTTTAACCCGCTGACTCCTAAAGCAGCCCCAATGACGAGTAAAATCGTCTGGAGTTAGAGTAAAATCCCTAACGTCTCACTCCTGACCCTTTTTTGTCATTGACAAGTTATATGATCGGCTGGTGTTAGAGTAAAAACTCTACATGTAAGTGACCATTTTAGGAGGGAAAGAGTTACAGTCAAGCTATGTCATGCTTGACCATTTGTTTTGAAATTTGAACGGCCGTTGGCAAAATCCAGACCGGACCTGACTGGATCGGATCATATGGGATCTGACAGGACAAGACCGGATCGGATTGGATTGGATTGACAAAACCCAGACCAGATCAATAACAAAATTCCTGCCAAAAGTAGACGGTCACCAGACACCGTGCTGAAGAGAGGAGAAGTTGAATTCTGCGCCTTTCTCTCTTATGTAGTCGTCTCCTCATTTGTTGATGTGATTACAGATAAGCGGAATTATGAAAGATACATGTATGATGTGATGAATTGTCATCAATAAGCGAATGTGACTGTGACTGTGACTTTGTATGCAACGGTCTTCTTATTCAAACGATCCTTCAAACATGAAAACTGACCACAGTTCCTTAGTTTACCCCAGTCCCTGACAATTGCACAATAGCCTGACTTAATTAGAAACAGAACAGGAATATCAGTTCACGATGGTTCGCGCAGCAAATGGGTTATTGACCAACCTTGTTCGGTTAAGATGGCTGGATATTGGCCAAGTTCTTTTTTTGCGTGCTTATGGGCCGAGACCAAGGCGAGGTCCATAAACATGCAAAAAAAGAACAGAGGCCAATATCCAGCCATCTTGACCGAACAAGCTTGGTCAATAAAGGATTTATTTTATGACTTACTACACCAAAAAATGATCTTTGATCTTGCCGCTTTGGAATCTGTAATCACCTCTGGAAGAAAAACATTTCGAGGAAGCTCAATAAATGAAGAGAGCACTGAACAAGTGAGAAAGACACAGAATTCGACTTCTTCTCTCTCGCGTTTGATGAATAATTTTATAGTTCATTTATTGTACATTTTTCGTCACAACTTTCAGAAAAATCATCAAGAGTCCATTCAAATCTCAGAACATCTAAAGAGGAATTCGAATGTTCATTTCAGTCTTGTAGAAACTGGTTACGCTTGACATAGCTTGACTGTAAAGGAGACATGGTTTTTGAGTGGACCTGGATGTTGTTAACTCTTTTGCCCTCAAATATTTTACCGTTAAAATAAAATTTATTATTGTCTGTGGTAAATAAACCCTTCTTTCTAGTTTCTAGAAATACCGGTATAATGTATATCCAAAAACGGCAAAGCAAATTAGAGTTGTCTAAAATCAATTGTTTGGTGTTTTCCTTCTCGAACGAAGTTGACCTGAGCTTTAATCTGTCTTTTAATATCATTTGTTTAAAGAAATTTAAATGCAGTGATGTTGCTGAATGTAGTTGTCTAAAATCAATTATTTGGTGTTTTCCTTCTTGAACAAAGTTAACTGAGCTTTAATCTGTCTTTTAATGTCCTTTGTTTAAAGAAATTTAAATGCAGTGATGTTGCTGAGACTTGTTCAAAGAACGACATACCAATTATCAAAAAGGAAGATGTGAGTGCAGTAAAACCCATTTCATTGGGTCCATTTTTTGACTTTGTGTGTGAAGCTCTGTGGAAGACACTTGATGGAATAAAGGTTAGTGATGTTTTTCTTCACTGTGTTGATGTGAGTTTTGTTTACGATTGATTGACTTTCACTTTCCATGTGTTTGTGTCTCAAAAGTACTTTTTACCTATTAAGGCTGAAATAGTTTATTAGCTTTGCTATTTTTGTAACCATTGACAATCACTGTCATTGGATCCTGTCATTGTTTCAAATTTCTGAGCCTGCGTGGACGAGCCGGAAGTCCGAGATTTGCCGACTTCCTGCCTTGGAAATGGCCAGAGTTCGTGTTCTTGGTGCTGACCAAAAGAAAAGCGGACTCTGGGGGCGAAATTGACTATGAACTGTAAGCACCTTGTTCATAAACCTTGTGGAACACGATAAAACCTACACACTGTTGGTAATGAGCTGCCAGGCCTGGAGTTCCTGTTGTTATTGTCTGATTGACAGGGCCATAGTCATTTGCATTAGCTCTAGTGGTTACAGCCCTTCCCTACGACTGCGCAAAAGAGAAGCTGACTCTGGGGCCGAGAATGAGTTCGTAGCGGAGCTCAGGCGCGCGAAGCGTGCCAGCGGAGCACTATGGTTAAGATTTTCTTGGAAATCTATCCATGTGAGAAATTTTGGTTATGACGTCAGCCTACGCCTGTACTCCCGCTCGCGCGTACAGACTGTTGGGGTGGAGGTGGGTAGGCAGGACAGCCTCCAGGGATGGGAGTGTTGGGGCATTTTTCCTTGGCGGGAAATCACGTGGCAGCGTTGCATTTGTCAACCTGCGTTTTTCTGGCGGGAAATCATTAGTGACGAGCAGCGGGATAAAGAGCAGGAAAGAGCATGAGAGAAGAGACGACGAAATTTGAGAAAGTTTGTAAGTGAAGAAATCCTCGAGAGCAGCCGAGGAAGGAGAAGAGATAATTTCAGTGAAGAACACCGTTAAAAGGTGGGAGAAATAGAGCAAGAGACAAGTCACTTACAACGGTTAGCTTTCGGGTTATGTTTGCCTTCTTAATGCATGCCTTGCTACCTCACATATTTTGTAAAACTCTACAAGACGAAGAAGGCCTGAAAACGTTTGACAGAGGTTGTGGCATCTTTCAATATATATTCACCCACCATATCGCCATTCAAGCTCAGCAGACATCATTGGCGAGTTTTCTCGTCATCATTAACTATTTTATCAGACATATAACCGAACTCTCGACGCCGTATATATAAAAATTTGGTTTTATCAACGGAGCTGATAATGTAAATTGACCACCGTACAGAGATTCCAAAAGCTGACGTTTCGAGCGTTAGCCCTTCGTCAGAGCGGATTGAGGAATTATGGGTTGTGTGTAGTGTTTATAGTGGATTAGGAGCTACACTATTGGTGGTAACATGGCAACGTGAAAAATAGGAATACATTAGTTAAATGAAAAGCGTTCGTTAATACCGTGGGGATTAACGGTGCCGATTTGGAAGATGAATTTTTGTTCCAGATTCTTGCGGCTTTCCGTCCGTCCAGTTTACCTCATAGAAAGTGCGACGTACAAGGTTTTATTCACGTGTTGTTTGTCTCAAAAACCCTCACTGGCACATAAGACGAGGATTTTCATTGACATACGGTAGTTTTCTGAACGCAAATTAGAAATAAAAACTCACTAGCAGTATTCACATTAGAGGACGGGAAACTCGTCAGACGGGTAACCCGTCTGACGAGTTTCCCGTCCTAGTGTGAATTCGCGCTGAAAAAGTTATCTGACTTACCGACATGAATTCACATTAGGACGAGGTTTTAGGACGGGTTAAGATGCCGAGGTACTGGTGCGGGGTGTGCGTGGTTACCTAGCCAGCAGAATACAGAACGCGACTGGCTGTTTCTAGTATTTCCAAAGTATGACAACACAGCGACAAAGATGTTTGTCTGTTTGTCAGTCCAGGATTTGTTTTTCTGCGTTTTAGAACGCTTCACCTTCTTCTTCGGCGCCATTTTGTTTCCCAAAGTGCTCTGCTTTCGTTCTAGTTCCAGTCTAATCAGCGCATTTTCTCCTAAAACTCGACCTGGAAACCCTTCTATGTGTGAATTCGTGATGCATTTTGACGAGTTTCTCGTCTAGTCGGGAAACTCGTCGACTCATACGGATAAGTGGACGGGTAAATTTGGACGAGTTTCTCGTCTAAAACCCATCCCGACCCGATTTCAAACTAAGACGGGAAACTCGTCTCAGACGAGAAACCCGTCCGAGACGGGTCACTCGTCTCTAGTGTGAATTCGGCCACTAACAATAGAGCCAAATGCAAATTTAGTAACAATGGAAAACATCGCAGTACATGTACATCAAGGAAATAACGTGCTGAACGGAAAAATGCACTTACAAAAGTTTTTTTTTAATCTAAGTACGATATCAATAAATATGGTAAAGTCTCATTTATTCACTCTCTGATTCAATAACAAGTACGATTTGCACGAGATGCACGAGATGCACAAGTGGCTTGGAAAGGCCTTTATGGTATCGTTGATTAGTTATACTTCAACATGTGAAAGAGCCATTCTGATTGGCTGTATAGGCTTTTTTCATGTGTGAAAATAAAGCGTATAGATTTCTACAAATGAGCTTTGTGGCTTGCTACGGTTGCTTATTTTGGATACTGTGACAACTGTCCATACTAGATTAGCACTTTTCGTTTTATAGGCTTTTTGTGTGAAATGGATGTCCAGTCGTGAGCTGCTTTGTTTCACTGTGACATTGGTTGAGTAAGCAAATTACTACACTTTAGCTTGACTTTTCAATAAGTAAATTTTGGTTCGTTTCCTCAGAACGAAACGTATCTATTTTGTCTTCAGGGTAAACTATTTACACAATGAGGTAGAGTGGCCAATCAAAACAGATGTAAAAACAAACTGGTGAACATGTGAACCTGAAGTATCGCAAATCATAATGCTGACAAACACAAAAGCGAAGGAAATGGGCCATAAATATGGAATTTTGACTATCTGAATGATTTTGGGTTAGATTAAAGCAATATATTGTTGAAAAATCCAAAGCTCTCTCTCTCCGTCTTAATGAGTAATGTAAACAAGCATAAAGTCTACACAAATATCTATTTAATAGGTATTTGTAGACTTAATGCTTCGATGTATTGTGCACCTAAACAAGTATCTGTTCTTCTCTTTAATGGTTAATATTCATTGACAGTCTTCTCACCGTTCAGCTAGTTTGCGTCCACATTTCTATCTTTATTTCTCAAGAGTTTCAATAGATGAAGTGAAATAAATACCGGTATGACAGACCGAGTGGCCCGCATGTTTCCATTGTGGAAATGAAACACTATTTCTTTTTTTGAAATAGTTTCTTGTTGCTCTTGTTCTAACCTTGTTCTAAACTGAAGAGGGTGTAAAGGTTGTCATTCAAACGGAATAGATTGTGAAAGAGATTACTGTGCATGTAATTTCAGCTTTAGTTGTTGATTAAAATTGTTGGTTATTGTTTGTAAGGCTTGTTTGTTTACTGCTGTCAGCGCAGTGGTGTTTGATCACTGTAAACTGTACATATGTATACACTAATGTACGATTAATTTTGTACTTTATGCAGAAACATAATTATTTCCATACACACTATATTGCTTTCTGGGGTTAGAAATAGGAGCTCCGCTTTTAGGCTTGGCTAAATCTATGTATTAGTCTAACCACTGGTAGATATTGTGTAGTGTTAGGCATCGGTCTCTGTACCGGAATATCTCCCGGCGCTAGTTCCCGATCAAAAGGACTACATCTTTCTGTTTTAAAATTGCGTTTTAGGTTACTCAATTACACTTTCGAAGCCTACTACACTTGTTCGTTCGTCGTTCAATCTGGCCTAAAAGCCTTTACATCAATAGCTTTATGCAATATCAAAATACAATAACACTGCAGTTACCAAAGAGTTTGCGGTTTCCCTTATCTCCTGCTATCATAGTGCATCCACTAAAGCTTATGTTCTCTGTTTCACTAACATGTGTTTGTTATCTATCATTCACTAAATACATGTCACACTTTGACTTGTGTTGCGTTACAATGACTATTATCAGACACACCTCCCCCCTTGACCTGTCAGGGTCAAGCACTACTCAGAAAACCAAGTCAATCGCCTAAGTGATAACAACCAATCAGTGATCAAGCATGGCTCGTGTTCTCCAATGAGAATCCAGCGGTGCTGCACGCCGTGGGATTTCCCTCCCCGCACACAGTCGTTTATCTGCATTTCCCACTCGATTCCCGTTGCGCTGACCGCTGTTCTCACTCACTTCTTTCATCAGTGATCACACAACTTACCTCCAATGGATACAGCTTTTGTGCTGCTCTGCTAACAATGACAGGTTTGCCCATGGTTATCAGTTTCAACTTAGCACCTCTTACAACACCATCCTTGCCCACAATACGTTCCAACACTTTTCCCATCTTCCAGTCAGACCTCTTCACATTGTCCTCATGCACCAACACAACATCACCGATGCGCACCTTGACGTGACTTTTTTTTTTACTTCGGTGATGTTCTCTCAAATTCGTCAGATATTCCTTTCTCCATCGATTCCAAAAATGAGTCCTCATTCTGGCTAGGTATCTAAATCTCCTGAGTAAACTCGTTTCACTTTCTTCGAGATCGTTTCTCAGCTCTGGCAGATTCAGCAATCGACGTCCATAGATAAGATGTGATGGAGTGAGCATTTCCGCTCCACTTTCATCGTAGTCATATGTTAGAGGACGCGAATTTAGGGTCGCTTCTAGTTCCATCAAAACAGTCAGCATTTCGTCTGCATTAAGTCTTGCGTTACCAAGAACCTTTCCAAGACAACGTTTCGCGGTGCCAATCAAGCGCTCGTAAAATCCACCTCACCAGGGTGCCCGCTCTAAATTGAACCTCCAGTCGATTCGATTACTCTCTAATTGCTCTCGTACCTCTTGATCATCATGCAGTCGCCTTAACTACTTCTCTGCTGCGTTAAAGGTCTTGGCGTTGTCTGAAAATATCAACGACGGGGTTCCTCTCCGTGCTGTGAATCTACGCAGGCATCGAACAAAAGTGTTTGCACTCAGGTCTGTCACTAGGTCGAGATGAACGGCTCGTGTCACACAACATGTGAACCAGGCAATGTAAGACTTTGCATTTACCATTTCTCCCGTGGGTAACTTTACAAACAAGGGACCAGCAAAATCTACACCTACCTTACAGAAGGGTAGGGCCTCCCTAACTCTGAAGCCTGGAAGTGCAGCCTCCGGCGGAGATGCGAAGGGTTTTCCCTGTTGCCCTTTACAGGTCACGCATTCTCGTAAAACCTTATTAAAACAAGTTGTCTACCCTTTAGGACCCAAAATCGCGACCTCAGTTCCCCAAGAGTTGACCGGACTCCACTGTGAAGCACTGTTTTGTGGCATTATTCGATAACAAGTCTAGTAAAGTGGTGATCCCTTGGAATTACAATGGGATGCTGTGCCTCGGGTTCCAAATCCGAATTTTGCAATATTCCACCGCATCTCACAATTCCGTTGCATTCGTGCAATTTCAGATTCTTGGCCAGATCTTCGTAATTTCTACTCCTTTTCAATTCTACTTGGGCAAATTCGATCCACACTCACTGTGCATCCACAATTTCGTGCCCTTGTAACTCACCAACTCTTCCTTTTGCGCCAGTTTTTGCTGTCCGCACATTGTTCAGAAATAGTCTCACCCACGCAGTAACTCTGAGCAACTTACCCAGCCGACTAAACCTCCCGATGTCAAACACATTCGAGATTTCTCCTTTTGCTTCTGCGTTAGTCAATGTTACGATCACTTTCTTTTCTTCTTCTGTGCTTTCTGAAGTTTCGCAGATCTTTGACACTGCCCAAGCATCCTTTGGTCCGGACAACTAAGCTGGACCTTTCCACCACAATTCATTTTCCTTTAACTTCAACGCTCTCTGCCCTCTCGATCCTACGTCTGCTGGATTTTGCTCTCCTGGGCAGTGTGCCCAATCTTCCTTCCGCGTCAACCTCAAGATTTCGTTAACACGCTGGCCACCGAACTGCTTCCACTCACCCTTGTTGTTGATCCACCAAAGCGCTGTCTTGCTATCTAGCCACTGGCACGTGCCTGTGATGTGTACTTCCTCTTTAAGCGCATTCTTCACCGTATCCACAAGTCTTGCTAATATTCTGCCGACATTAACTCCAGTCTAGGAATTGTCAATTTCTTTAATGAGGCAACTCTGGTCTTAGAGGTCAGCAGTGTCGCATGGACAGCACCATAGGCCTCACACACGAAATAAACCACGGCACAATATGCCTTGATATTGGGGTCAGCAAACCCGTGCAGGGAACATTTGACTTGACCTTATACATGTGATACACACATCTGGGTACAGAGACCTCCTTTGCAGTTCTTATATCGTCTAACCATCCAATCCAACGTTTCCTCTCGTCATCCTTTAACTCGTCATCCCAGTCAACCTTATGTGCACACAACTCTTGAAACAGTACCCTAACACAAGTATGGGGCCAATTACTCCCAGCGGATCATACAACCCAGTCATAACTTTCAAAATGCTCTGTTTCGTCACAGGCAACCTGTCTTGCCCTTTTCGCTAATTCGGTCAATTCAAAAACGAATAAATCTTCACTGATCGCAATTCCATGACAGCCCAAGCACCTTTTCACATTTCGTTCTCGCTTTTACCTTGAGCATTTCTTTCGCATAACTTTCGTCGGCGTTCGCAATCTGCTTGTTTACGTTTGGTTCGTCACGCAATTCACAATGTGCTATTTTTGTTCTCAACTCTTGACTATTAGTCAGTCATTTCCTCAATTTGAAACCTCCAAGTGCTTATCTTGTTTGTGCTTTGTCATGCAATTGGATGGCATCTTGGGTGGTCTTCTCCCCGGAAACGAGATCATCCACGTAAAAACTTCTTTTCATCATTCGCACGAACTCCAAGTCAACTTCGATAAACGTGTCCAAATGGTACTGCAATGTAGCATTTAGCAGAAAGGGAGAACAATTTATTCCAAACACAACGCAACAGAACCTGTACACCACCGGGTCTACATGTTCACTGGCAACATTGTTTACCCACAAAAATCGCAAATAATCACGGTCACGCAAACTGACCTCAATATTGAGAAAAGCCTTCTCAGACCTCCTCAATATCACCCACCAATGCGATGGGTTTCTCTCTAAATCGGAATAGGATCTCATATAACAATGGCGACAAAGCATGGCCTACGTGTAACCTCATTTTCTTCTCTAATGCCAAGGGTTTCTAGATCCCACAATTTTCGCACGCCCTCCTCTAATTCCTTGTCATGTCTTGGCATTACTTGCCCGCCGAAATTAACGCTAATTTGCGAACCATCGAGGATCCCCTTCATTGGGCCTGAGAACACCAATCCCAGGCAAGTTTCCAGGGCAACTGGCTGATCAGCCTCCCCCCGTATGGTTCTATCCCTTTGAAACGACCAAAAGTCATCCGCCCCGATCAGTAAATCAATTCCCAGAACTTCGTTTTTACAATTCACGTCCGAAAACCAGAGGCCTTGCAAATGAGGGTAATCGCCTTTCCTGATTTCGATATGTTGATTTCTAATTTCCGCTATAGTAGGGAACTCTGCAGAGGAGACACGTCCAACTCGTATACTGCTGTCATCCCACAGTCTTTCGTTTGCTGACGAAACGTGCTTATTTCGATCCATTCCTTGCCTTTTATCACTAGCCCCGCCGATTGGGCCGCTCAGGATGTAAATAAAGGAACGGTGGCAACCCGCGTCAAATAACACTCGCACTCTTACGCTCTTACTATCACCCTTAACGACAGCTTGCGCGGTTTGCAAGGCAACTCTCCCCACGGACCCTACATGAAAAGCAGGACTAGCAATCGCCTGTGCATCTTGTATCGCATGGCTCCCCCCGGATCCTATGGTTTGAACAGCGAAGGCGTGGCCGGAATTGTCGCCAATGCGATCACTGTTGCGGGCGCGACCAGAATGATCCGATTGCGTGC
>OX421450.1:8719321-8724321 GCA_949126865.1 Montipora capitata
CCGTGAATGAAATGCCAACGGATTGATTATTCCGTTGAGTAAGCAAAATAAGGCAATGCGATTTCTTGCTAGTTTGAAGGATTTATTGTGTGTGTTTGGTTGTCTGAGATACCCAACGTCCGGTCTCCGGCCTCAAACGAAACCCTGTAATAATAAGTTTATTATATTTTTCTCAGCTCCTTCAAATGATAACATTATAATGCCTTTGTATGTTATGGGATCACCAGCTGAAGTTGTTGATAGGATGTCTTCTTGTCAGCTGTAATGTTATGGTTTGTTGGCGAGTTATCACCAACTCTTCTTTACTGAGAACATTGGTACACTGCCAGAGTATTTTACTCTGTCTAACGCCAGACGATTTTACTCGTCAATGGGGAACCCCTGGGAGTCAATGGGTTAATTGAGTGTCGTAAAATTACTTCGACCTTTCACAGCAGGTGCAAACAACGCAAAGAACCAATCCAAATTAGTAGCAATTCTATATAACTTGCTGCTGGTTGGTTTTGGTTTTCCGTGTCCTTCTCACTGGTTGATAAACTGGCGCGAGATTTTTAAACCAATCACTAAGCGTAGCAATTGCAATCGCGTAATTACTTTTGACAGTCATTTGAAAACTGCTCTAATGGTAATGATGATGACGATGATAACATAGATTTTTTAAAGTAATTTTCAGCTATTTGTTAAGGTTGGTAACAATTATTGATGTCCGGTGTCATTTTAACTGAAATCACTGGTAATAGAAACTTTTAATTCTTTTGCAAAACAATAGGTTTTGGAGTTTGCGGAGTACGGGAACCTCCATGAAGCCTCTGCCCAGCGCTCGGTAGAACGGCTTTGCAGATTCACAATCCAAATTGCTACCGCTCTGGAGCTTCTGGAGTCCAAGAAAGTCATTCACCTGTCAGTCAAATCATATAATTGTTTGGTCGTTTCCAAAGATCAGGTTAGTTTGATTTGTAATGGTAATCGGACTGAGTGGAGGCCAATTCGGTCTGTAATCATACGAGTGATAACAAAATCTGACGACCGCTCAGCGGGAGTACGATTTGTTTTTGACGTAAAAAGTACAATTTCCGCGAAATGGAGAAGAGCCAAGTTATCCAAGAAAGGTTTGCAGTAAAAGACTGACAAAGGCGTAAATTGTTTAATGTCGCAGGCAGGCAGGCAGGCAGGCAGGCAGGCAGGCAGGCAGGCAGGCAGGCAGGCAGGCAGGCAGGCAGGCAGGCAGGCAGACAGCCTCTCATCAGCTCCTTTGGTTCGTCCACCACAATTTGTCCATACATGATTGTTGTCTGTGTCTCTCGAGATTGGTTTCAAACCGTCTATAGCTAGTTATAGTTGACACTACAGCTGCCCCCGATGTTTAGTTACACGCTGGATTTAATCTGGATAGCCCAGGTAGGGAAATGGCCTTTTACAAACGGGGCAGCATTAGTATAAAGCAATCGATGTCGAAGCGGGGAGAGAAGAAATCTGTACTGGATATGAAGAGGGCATTATGCCGCCATCTTGAATCCCCTAACGCCGTCTGGCGTAGGGGGTTCAAGCAACGTATAGAGAGATTTAGCATCGGGTTTGCGAAAAATGACCAACTACGGACTGAAATGTGCAACTTGTCTCGCAACGCCATTGCGAGACAAGTGGCACGAATCATTACCCAATGTAACATAACTTGCAAAGGCCAAAGAAACGTTGCGAAACCAGTTACAGAAACCGTTGCGGAAAGTAGAATTGAGTTCTACTTTCCACAACGGCTGCAACGAGTTTTTTAAGCATTGCGCAGTGCAACATCTGTCCTGCAACATGTGCCGCAGCGGTTTGCGGTACCAACCAATGAAAATGTTTCTTGAACCTCATGTGATCATCGAAACGAAACAAGTCGCATGAAACGCTGCTCAGTGTAACACCCGTAAAACGCCTTGTTTTTTAATGTGAGAACGTTTGTGGAAATGGCGTTGCAAGACAAGTTGCACGAAAAATTGCACAGTGTAACAGCGCCTTAAGGGCGGCAGAAGTTGTGGTATATTTTTGCCTAACTGGGAAATTCGGTTATATCAAATGAGTTGATAAGGGTATTAAAATTGACCACCATTTGAAAGATTTGTGAGCTACAGTCAGTGACAAAATTCGTTGGAAAAGTACACGTCTATACACATCTGAAGCTTTTGCAGCTCACTCTCCCCTCACAATGTTGTTTTAACGCGAGTTCTGAGCCCATTTGCCAAAACAACATCGTGGGAGGGCAAGGTATTGTAAAATGTTTCAAAATCAAAAATTTAGTCCGAGATTGTAGCTTTCGAGCGTGAGCCCTTTGTTCACAGCACGAGGTTTTTTCTTCTTCAAACGAATAGTTTTATTGCTTTCTCGTGTTGTTGTTTGTATACAAGTCGACCTGTCACTGGCTTTGCGAAAAATGGCAGTAACAGTGATTGAAAGCAATTTATGCTACGTGTGTATGAAGGCAATCATGTAAAGTACTTGGAGGTTGGGAAGAACTCTCAGCACTGCGCCACCCCTGCTCCCTCAATCAATAGCTGATCAGTCATTGATTGATGAGTTTCAACGTGAATCAATAATGAGCTTTTTTGTTTGGCAGGTGAAGCTTGCTGGTCTTGGCGACTGTCACTTCGAAAGTGATCTGAACAAGTACGTATATCGTGAATTAAGAGTTTCTTTCAATGGTGTCTTGTGAAGACTCGGAAAAAATCCGATTGCTCCTGTAGGTGGTTTTCACGTTACGTCATCGCCCCCATGACTGTGGACGAAAACAAAAGATGTCTCATCAGCTTCTTTTATTTGTCCACCACTTGCTGTCCATTACGACATTGTCATCTGGGTCTCAGGGGATTGGTAGGCGCCTATGGTCCCGTAGCGGAACGGATAAAAGTTCACTGTTTCTTTACAAAAAGGATTGGAACCGTTCCACTTTTTATCGGACCCGTTTTCCTCTGTCGTGTAAACCCGCCTCAAGTTAAAACCCCAAAAACAATAGAGCTGCGTCCTAAAGGTATCCAATGAAGTTAGAGGTTGTGAAGAGCTTCTTCCTATCTCAAAAAATAGCCTGATCTGTGAAAATGACTTTACATAGACCTGGTATTGGACTTGTAGGCTTCTGGGGCCCGTTTCTCGAAGGTCCCGAAACGTTACTGGCCGTTTTCGGGTGTCACAATTCCCTCTGTATCTCAAGAACGGAGAGGATTTAAGTCGTCAAACTTCACAGTCAGTTTGCTTTTTGTTACCTTGAAAAAATGTCAAAACAACGGCTCTCCAAGACGAGCGGTTGACAGTTTCCTCACAAATGGCTTTTCGGGGCCCGAAAAGTTTTCGGGACTTTAAAGAAACGGGCCCTTGGAAAAGCCATTTTTGCGGAAACTGTCAACCACTTGTTTTGGAAAGTTGATATTTTAACACGTTTTCAAGGTAACGAAAAGCAAAATGACTGTGAAGTTTTTCATCTTCAATCCTCCTCGTTCTTGAGATACAAAGTAAATTGTCACACCCGAAAATGGCCCGTAAAGTTTCGGGACTTTCGAGAAACGGGCCCCTGGTCATGCTCTCCTTTTACCACCCGTTCATTAGCAGTCAAACCTAAGACATTACGATTGCTTTTTACCACTCAACGTCTCTTACCAGTGGGGACCCTTTTCTTTGTTTAACAGAAAGCTGCCAGTAAGTCACACCCAAAAGGAAATTGTGCATCAATTTGCCAAGATTTTTTCGACTTACTTTGGCCGCTACGAAGAGTTAACACGGGGAACTGTAATTGCTAAAAGCATCAAGGTGAGTATTTTACACGCGCGTCTTGGATTACAGCTTTACAAACTTTGCTTTACCCGAAGGCGGAAGCTTTCTGAAACGAAAATGAGTAGTTTTCAGCCATAGGCATCAACACTTGTCAAAAGCGAGGGCTTTGTTGTATTTGCGCACACTGGTGGCTCAGTTGGTTGAGCATTGGGCACTGAGCCATGCTGGATGTCGCGGGTTCGAACCCTGGTCGTATCAAACCTCAGGATCTTATAATAACTGAGGAAAAAGTGCTTCCTTTAAAATTTCGTCTGCAAATGGTTGGACCGTTTTCAAGTCTTCCCGGATAAGGACCATAAACCTTAGGCCCCGTCTCACAGATAATTTCGATGCATGTTCATACGTTCCCTGTGGGAGTTACAGGGCCGTTAAAGAACCCACACACAAACCAGTTTGATAGACAGCCACACCAAGCTGTGGCTAGATGTGAACTCGAATTGAAAAAGCTACTTATTTCACTGCTTTTTTGTTTGCTGCAAATTACTCTTTAAACATTGTTATTGGAATTTTTAAGCAATTCTTAACTACAAATGATTAACTTTGATATAAATGGAAATTTAACAGTGTCTGGAACGTTTGTCCAGATGTTTTCAGATGTTTTACTGCAAAATCGTCACTGTGGCAACAAGTCGAAAAAGGGAAGGACTGAGTTTGCTCCAGCAGGAAATACCGCTGCTTTAACTGATTAATTTCGGATCCATTGTGAATGGAACAGCAGAGATTGGACATCTGTAGAATCTCGATTTGGATTGGTCTTAGTATTTCAAATCCAGGGAACCCTTTTTCATAAACTATTCACCAGATGCTGAAAAATTTGGATTTTGATTGACCAAAGGAACGCGAAATCCGCTATAAGATCGAAAACCGTTCTTGCCTGCAGTCACCCTTAAACGGTTTGTTTTCGTGAAAGGTATTAATAAACACTTAATGACTGGTCCCGAGGGAAACATTAATTTTGTTTCCCGAGAATCTCAATGATATCCTGAGGTACAGCCGAGGGAAACATTGAAATTCGAGGGAAAAAAATTAACTGTTTCCCGAGGGACCAATCATTAAGTGATTTGTTATACAGCACAAAAAGAAAAACCTGCAACGGCAACGGCAACAGCAACAGCGGTTGTTGGTCAACATTTGCGAGTAACAGTGCACTGTTACCCTCTGACGTCATAGATTTTGTAATGTTGCCCGCTCAGAGA
>OX421450.1:8731821-8734321 GCA_949126865.1 Montipora capitata
AATGGACCTTCACCGGCGTTGGGGGAATTCGTTGAGAAAACTGACGTCAAATAAACACACACCGATGAAAGGAAAATAATGTAACTTTATTATTTATGGTCAGATTTTGTTATATATATCTTTATATCTGTTGATTGAAGCTTATGTTTCGTGACGTACCACTCGGAGTACGCAAGTATAGTCAAGTGCGAAAGCAGAGTGGCAATTCAGTCGCGCTGCATTTAAGCTGTTAAGGCGTGATCTTTTAGGCGCACAACAAAAAATTTAGTCGCATGTGCCGGCGGGTCTAATCTGCAGGTCGCAGGTCACAGGTTGCAGGTCATTGTTTCACCAATACAGGAAGTATCCTAAACATTCTTAAAGCTAACCTTTAAGAATGTTTAGGATACTTTCTGTTGGGACTTACACTGGTCCCTAGAGAAACTGGGAACAATATTTATGCAAGATTTTGGAGGGACAAACAGAGTATTGTGGTATTTTTGTTACTGACTAATACATATTGGGTCTTGTTCACCGAGAAATGTGAACGCTTTCTTGACAAAAACGTGTTCTCACAAATCCGTAATCGGCACTATCAATTCTACGGCATGAGAGAAGACATTTTTAGCTTAATTCGGGAGGGTCACGTGTCGCAGTGGTTAGAGGGCTGGAGTTGTATGTGCATGCTCCCGATTTTAAGCCACTGACTAGATTTGACTGCGGTAGTCGAATGCAGGTCGATGGAATGGTTTCTTTCGATATTGGATCCTGCAGAATATTTCCGAATTTATCCGCGATTGAATTCGATATACCATAGCACACGAATTGAGCTTCGTTTCCTTGCTGCGCATGGTCTTGACCCATGGCACATAACTTATACCGGGGGAATGGGAACAGTAAGTTAGTATGGACACTACAGGTCCCACTAGCTGCTAATATGGATTTGAAAATATATGTTCTTAATGACTTTTCTTACTGCAAGATTAAGTAGCCCTCAAGGGTAAGGGAGTCTCGATCATTTTGTCTGACCAACAGCCTCTTTCACAATGAAAGATGTAAATCACTACCTTTCTTTCCAGAAGAGCCGCCTTAAAGAGGGGGTTGAAGACCAAGAACACTTGTTGTCACCACCAAATGAGGCTAAATCATCGTCTTATACGGACGAGAAAAGCGAAATCGCAGAGGAGGTGGAAAAACCCAAGGATAAAGGGCCAGTAGATAAAAGCAACGAACTGGAGTTAAATATCGATACTGCGACCTTGCCAAATGACGTCACCGACCTGGTTGTGCGTTACTTGCAAAATCTCCGACTGGAAGATCACATCAAAACGAAAGAAGTGATTTTAACTCTGTGGGATTTTGCAGGCCAACATCTTTATTATGCTTCACATTCCGTGTTTCTCTCTGAGCGAGCAGTTTACGTCTTGGTGTATAATCTCAATAAAAACTTGTTGGTAGAAGCAAAGCCATGTGCCAGACAGGGAATTAATGAAATTTTGTTGGACAATATGAACAATGAAACAAATTTAGATAATTTGTTGTCATGGTTGGTTTCGGTGCACAATATTCGATCTGTTGATGTTGATGCTGATGCTAACAAAAACCTTGAGAATGAAGCAACAAAGTTGTCTTATCTTCGACCACCAGTGATAATCGTTGGAACAAACGCAGATCAGCCGTTTGAAGAAGTGGAGACCTCGCAAAATTACATCAAAAAGAGTATCACAGACAAGGCGTACGTGAAGCATGTCATACCTAGATTCTTTGCTGTCAACAACAAGGATGAGAACGATGAAGGTGTTCAAAAGCTTCGGCAGGAGATCATGAATGTGTTGAAAAATGAGCCATACATGGGTGAAGAGGTGCCGCTGAGGTACGATGACCAGTCTTTTATCTTTGATGTTGCCTTATCTGGGGAATACTTCAGTAGAGCCGAGAAACGTTTTAAAAGCTCTACTGTCTTTTAAGACAGTAGAGCTTTTAAAACACTTAAAAGTGCTACGACGATGAAAAAATCATTTTTCGTTTTTCTTTACATTTCGAAAGTACTTGCGTTGAATGCTCAACAGGCGAAATGTTTTGTGGTTATTTCAACAAACGAGAGGTGATTTTTGATCGTAGTAGCACTTTAAAAAGCCGTCGTCTTGTTTCCTACAGATTTCGAAAGGTTTTTTATCATTTACCCGAGACAATTTTAAGATTTAGTTTCTAGTGTTTTATGCGAGTTTCGGCCGTTGAGTTTCCAGTAAGACAGTTTCAGGACTTCAACGGGGTTGGAACCCATGACCTCGCGATACCGGTGCGACGCTCTAACCAACTGAGCTATGAAGCCACTGACGTTGGGAGCTGGTCATTTGTGGGTTTTGATTTCATATCCGCAGTTCATATATGATCCATTTCATATATCATTTCATCGTTGATTCATTCCTCACGGGAACAGTAGAACCCACAAATGACCACCTCCCAACGTCAGTGGCTTCATAGCTCAGTTGGTTAGAGCGTCGCACCGGTATCGCGAGGG
>OX421450.1:8741821-8749321 GCA_949126865.1 Montipora capitata
TCGTGGATAGAGGCGAAATCATTCGAGTCTTAATGTATTCTTCCTTTTTTTGGTTTTTACCTCAATGATCATGATTTTTAAAAGCGATTTTGTACTTTCCCTGGATCGGAAGTAATTAATTCATGCATGTATTTTGTTCAGCTTTCCTGTGTCGTTGTCAGTCATGATTCCCGAGTTTTTAAAACAAAGATTCGTGATTCTTAAAAGATTTAAAACTATGATTCATGATTCACGACTCCGCTTCCATCCCAAAATTTGCACAAAGGACTATGGAGATCATGGTCAATTGACTAAAATTAACGAACAAGTGTAAAATTGTTTAAGATTGTTAGAACTTGTTACTGTTCTCATATAGACCCGTCACTGCATCTCCTGTTGTAAATTTTGATGTTATTGTAAATGAAGTTGTTCTATTTGCTTCAAGGATAAGTTAAATACCTTGAAATAGCGTCTTACTAAAGATCGCGAAATAAAAGTGATTCATAGTACAAGAATTTCGGAAAATGGCGAAATTGAAGTGTCGCGAAAATTTCATGTAATAAAGCCGCGACTACACGAGCGATTTTTGTCTCGCGCCGGTGATGCGATTTTTTTCAGATTTTGTCGCGTCGCCTGCGCGCCAGGGTGGCTACACTTGTGACAAATTTTGGCTACAAATCGAAGGCCGCGCGAATCGCATACTTCGAGAGACCTGGGCACTATAAACAGACATTCCTACTTCAATTTCATTGGCTAAATACTCTTTTGTCGCGTCGCAAGCGCGGGCAAAAAGTTGTAGGGTGGCTACACGGGCAACTATCTCTGCGACTTTGCCGCGAAAGTTTCAACTCTGGCGACTTTTTTCTTGCGATTTTTTCACCTGTCGCGTCGCCAGTTCAAGGGTGGCTACACGTGCGATTTTCATATCGCGCTGGCGACGCGACAAAGTTTGAAAAAATCGCATCACCAGCGCGAGCAAAAAATCGCTCGTGTAGCCGCGGCTTCAGGTATTGCCCTCAGATGTAAAACAAGAGCGCTAAACTAAAATTGTAATCTCGACGATCGTATTACAGTCGTAACGTTACAGTAATTAATAACAGGGAGGGTTCAATAGTTACTCCTCTTTTTTTTTCTATCTTTTGTTTTCACGTAAATGGATCGAATGTGTTATTGTTGGATAGTACGAATAGTTTGAGGGTACATCATGAAGGAAAATTTTGAGGCTTGCCTCTTGAGCGAAGTTGCGTGACGTAAGAGTTTGGTTACACGATAATCGGATGTAAGAACAACAACGGGAAGAAAGAGGTTTTCGTTGAATGGAATGAAGGAACGCAATTTAATGCATGTTTGCTTCCTTTTCTGTTCGAAGAGGGATTTTTAATCTGCCAGTTTCTGTGATGAAGTCACTTTTGGATAAAATTGTGATTAAATAATTTTTTTTTTCAGGTGTTCTAAAAACATGGAAAGAAACGTTTGCATCTGATGCTACTTATCAATGCCTAGCACGAGCATTACAGCATCCCTTGGTGAAACGAGCAAATTTAGCTGTGAAGTATTGTGGTCTTCATTCTTGCAAGAATGCAATGGAGGCTAAGGATGTTTAACAGCAAACAGTTCAACAGAAGACAATATGAGTATCTGAAAATGTCAGGAATCGGATGGGTTTTAATCCTTGTATCGAACGAATCATACGAATGGCTTCACTTACTCTTGCTGGCAGAGGTTTCGTTAGTCTTCCCCTGCAGGGCTTCTGCACTGATCTCCTCGATGTTCTGTCACGCATGCGCGTCGTGACGTTAATGCAACGTCACTTCAGCTCTTCCCCCATTGGGCAGGCGTTAAAATTTAAACTGGTTATAACTGGCTTTAAACCGGTGAAGAGTTAAATTACTCGTCCAAAGGTCTGGGCGACATCGAGGAGAACCTCGTCCTTCTCGGAAGGAAAACAAGGAAATCTCTGCCAAGCAGGGTAGGTTTCCCAGAGGGATAGTTGATTATTTAGGGATGTGATTAGCAAATTGGTTTATTGATCAATCATTGATCTACTGATCCATCGAGCTACTGATCCAGCGATCTACCCGTACCGTGCGGGGATCCAGCGATCTACTGACAAATCGATGTACTGATCCAGCGATCTACCGATCCATCGATCTACCGATCCAGTGATCAAGCGATTCCAATGATCTACTGATCCATCAATCTACGGCTCCATCGATCCATCGATATAGTGATCTATTGATCTAGTGATCACCCCACCTAACAATCTGTGTATTGGGTAGTTAGATTTTAGATATGGCAATGTGAGGTCAGATTGGAACTTGTAACACTTGTGACATCGATATATACGGCAAACAGTCTTCGAGAGATTTACATGGTACAATGTTACTGTCACAGGGCTAGTCTTTGTATCGCCAGCTTTTCGAGCCATCAGGCCTCCAGTGCTTCGCCTCCTTTTCGGAGTGCATTCCTCCAGCCTGTCCTGTCCTCAGCAAGTTCTTCCCATCTTTCAGTGTCTATGTCCAGGGCCACCAAGTCACGATTTGCCACGTCTTTGAAGCGCAGCATAGGGCGACCTCTGGGTCTCGATCCCGTGCACAACTTACTGTAGAGAATGTCTTTGGGAAGGCGACCATCGGGCATCCTACGCAAATGCCCCAGCCAGCGCATCCTTCGAATCTTCAGAGTCTGGAGCAGTGAGTGGCTACCAGCACGCGACAATATCTCTTCATTTGTGATTCTATCCCACCAGTTTATCCCCATGATGCGCCGTAGGCAACGGAGATGGAAGGGTTTCAGCTTCTTTTCGTGTTGGGCATATGTGGTCCAGGTTTCGGCTCCGTAAAGCAGAGTGCTCAAGATGCAGCATTCATAGATGCGGCACTTTGTGCGAATAGTCAGGTATTTGTTGTGCCAGGCTCGTTCTCGTAGACTGTTGAAAGTGGAGGCTGCTCTTCCTGTGCGAGTCAG
Organism: Montipora capitata; assembly: GCA_949126865.1. Lineage (NCBI taxonomy): Eukaryota > Metazoa > Cnidaria > Anthozoa > Scleractinia > Acroporidae > Montipora > Montipora capitata. Next base: position 8,744,768 of record OX421450.1, read on the forward strand.
CAACTCCTGTTCAATGGTCAACCCTCTGTTGATAGTGGAGCCTAGATACGCAAAGTTCTCTACACTTTCTAGTTCTTGACCGACTATGGTTGGTGATGGATCAACTTGGTGCATCACCACTGTCTTCTTTCTGCTAATTACCAGTGCGAACTCAGCGCAGGCTGCACTAAATTTGTTGAGCAGGCGTTGTAGGCCACTGGCACTGTGTGAAACGAGTGTAGCACCCTTGTTTGACACCACTGTTTACACGGAAACGTTTCGACATGGCTCCTCTAAAGGAGACCGAGGCTTTCATGTCATCGTGGAGCGATTTCACAAGGCTAAGCAATGTTGGTGGACATCCCAGTTTCTGAAGGATAGCGAATAGGCCCTCTCTGCTCACCATGTCGAAAGCTTTTGTGAGGTCCACAAAGGCTATGTGGACAGGTCTTCTTTGTTCTCTGCATTTCTCTTGGATTTGTCGCACTGAGAATATCATGTCCGTTGTTGAACTTCCACTGCGAAAACCACATTGTGATTTTGAGTAGATGCGGTCTGCAAGTTTTTGGAGTCTTGGTAGTAGCACTCTCGCTAAGACCTTGCCGGTCACACGTGTGACATCAGTTGTGTGGTTTTTACTCTGGGGATAAACCTCATTTGTTTGGCGACTCCATCTTGTTGGCTGATGTATCGTTGTCCTCGCTTCAAACGCCAGTTTACCCATATTTTTTATGTAAACTCGCATTTCAATTTAAACCCGACTTACTTTATTGTTTAAAAGCACTCCATTCTGAGTTGAACTCTCTTAAATAAGGAAAAACAACGCCAGGAAGGCAAAACTATCCCCTACTCGTTTGTAAGTTCTGCTGTTCATCGCCACACTTTTGACTCGCCATCTTCGTTTCATTTGCGATCGTTCGTCGTGTTTCCCGTATTGAACCAGTGTCGGTCATAAAGATAAGGCAATACCCAAGTCTTTCAAATGACTCATCAGCTTTGCATTCATTGTGTGCCGTCCTTTTGGAAACAGGCGATGAATATTAACGATGCCAGCACTACAACCGCCATTTCGCATTTTCGTGGGTTTCGAATGAATGTGACTGAAGGGATGTTCAGGGTCATTAGTCTCCTTTGTGTGGCGCTTTAAGGCATACTGGCCGTCAATGGATTAACCGGTCAAAAAGCTTGAAAACGCGGTGAAACATGCAAATTAGATTACTGTAAAATGACATCATATTGCTACCCAGTATTAAATAAAGAGTACAAATGCATCTATCGCCGTCCATGTGATGCAGAGATCATTGAAATAGTGCACTATGAGTTAATTTCTATAATACATTGTTTGCCATGCTTTAGACAGACCTCCAGTGATACAACTCACGTTAGTCGAACTTCTGCGGTAAGTTCAAGTTGAATTTCTTAAAAGAAGGATAAGCCATCCCTGCCTGAACTTCAAAAACGTTTTCGTCATAGAGATCTTTTGTCATGGTCATGCTGTTTTATCAAGGCATTTGGAGCTATGATAACCAGATCTAGGTTCATATTGCAGTCTCTGTCAACATTCGGATGAGAATGGCTTCAAGAGACTGGGCAATCCCTTAGGCACTCTTTTCATTGAGGTTTGGACCTAACTGCTTTATTGCAAGCTTTAACAGTTTATTTAGATGTTCCATCCGCAAGTCTAAAGGAATGTCTTCCCCTGCCTTTCCCAAGCTGTTGGAGAACCTGTTTAATAGAACCTCCAGCGCTATGTCCTTTGGTAAAATTGCATAAATCTTCTCCAGAAATAGTAACAACATATGCATATTTTACGCGGTAGCGACAGTGAAGAAGGAGAAGTGCAACCTTCACACAATCCAGGAATCTCCCGGCATCTCCCCCTTTCACAGTGTGGTCCTGATGTTCAATGAGAAAACCGTACTTAAGTCTTGCACAATGGTAGTTCCACTTGTGGTCTTCTTTGGCTTTACTCTCTCCAAGTGTGTTGACTTGCAAATCATATGGTGGATCACGCTTACGGATTTCAGAAGCTTCATGTTTTGTCACGTTCATGTCTGAAATAGGCAACCATCAATATTTAATCATAAATAGAAGAATCTTCTCTGATGTCATTGTTTGCATCTCTCTTCATTATTTAAGAAACAAGTTAACACGGAAGAGAATTTTTGGGTGTTTTTTTTAACTTTCTCAAAAATTGCTGAGTTTTAAACAACATTTTTTGAGCAACTTAAAGAACACCCAAAAAGTCATTTTACTCATTTAATTTATATTTTATTATTTTAAACAACTGGCTGCCATTACTACCATGGTCATAATTAGTCACCTGTTTCTGCCTTGCTTGGTCTTGTAGGTTTTACCACATCCTTGCCTGCAAAAATAATACCCAAACGCATCCTGCTCCCCCATTAAATCACCATTGTTCACATGGCCATGCTGGGTTCTCTCATGACTAAAGAAATGATGCAAATTCGCTATATTAATGAAATATGGTCTATGTGAATATCCAGAACAAAAACTACTTGCCTATTTTATTCAGACCATAATATATTCTTATGTTTTTTTTTACTACTGGTATGGGATAGGAGAAGTTAGCAGTGAAGCAAATAATTTATGTTGTTATATATTATTACCAGTAGTAGCTATCTCTAAGTGCCAACGAGACAGTCAATATAATACATAGTTTGCAGATTTGTATCAGAGTTCCAAAATACCCAAAAGTAGTTGTAATTTTTTATATGCCAAAGTACTGCAACTCAACTTATTTAGTTAACAATAATGCAATAAAAATAGAAATTGCACACTTTGTATCTCGAACAACAATGTAAGTGTCAACGTGTTTTGCAATAATATGGAAAGTATTGCTGTAATCTTTGAACGGCCGTAATTTTAACGCGAATGTGCAATATTTAAGTTGAATAAAATTAGTGCCATTTACAAAATTGCCAAAGCGTTTTCAAACTTTTCAGTGTGAAACATGTTGGGGGAATCAAACTCTCTAGCACATGAAAGTTGTTTCACTTGTAGAATTTTTATTTTGCAAGATACAGCCGTGAATTATAAGTTCCATTGATCGTTTAATTGTGTACTTTGCAGACAAATTTCCTTTGAACATTAAATTAAATTGTTCACAACTCAATGGTTTCAAAACGAAAAACAAACTGCTCTACTCGCGGGCTGAGGGCCGAAATTGACAACAGCGGCCGATAAGAACACGTACGCAGGTTTAGTTTTGAGCTCGTTCACTCAATATAGAACACGCTTGTTCGAAAATAAATATTAAAGAACACTCAACGCAAGTGTACACAACACAATGCTCAGGGAAATGGAAAAAAAAAGTGTTTTCACTGAGTATCAAGTATTCAATGAGTCAATGAGTTAGTGCAGTTACCCTAACCCATAAAATGAAAGCTAAAATTTCACAGATTGCTTAGGCCTAATCGCTGAAACGAGGGCTTAGGCTTAATCAATAAATTTTTGCTATATTGACTGTGAGTCTCATTGACTCATGACTCAATGATTCATTGACCATTTGACTCAGTCATAAATCATGGGACCTCGTTTTCACTCACCTCCGGACATGGGATCATAAATTGTCGCGCGGGTCATGCAAGTTTGTCTAATGACATCTCACATCACAACACGCGCTTTCGCTTTCATTGAACCAACTCAAAGACAGAGAATACTTTTCTTAAGACGAAGTCCTGCCACTTGTGTTCTACTTTTATTGCACAGTATTTAGGGGTGGACATTTTGATGAGTGGTTAATTGCTCCTACATTCCAAATGGCGCTGGTATTCATCAATTTTCAAAGAAAAAACTATAATAAAGGAACGCTTTGTCAACAGACCATTTTCACAGGTCTGTGCTCAGTTACCAGGCGTTTGAATAAAAGGAGGCTGGAGTTGACCTTGCTTTGATGCAAACCTCATTCCTTTTCTTATCATTAGTAAATCTTCCGGGTTGTTGTAATGCTCACGAATTTCTATTAACATAAGAAAAGCAGAGGCCTGGTAACTATAAGCACAGAACTGTAAAATGGTCCATTGTCTGACATATTTACCATGTAGCTCACAGACTGACATCACAAAGAAGTGACAGTGGTTTACTCTGTTTTAAGAAGGATTGTACCAGAAAGCATCACGTACAAGTAATTTCGAAGTAAATGATAACAGATTTGTTAAATCTGAAACCTCAAATTTTAACAGTAATATGCTGAAAACCACGGTTTTCCTGAGAAATTGTTGTTTTGGTTATGAAGTTATCGTACGACCGTCCCTTTTCACGTAAACGAGGACGCGAAATGTTGCACTGCTGGGCACGCGCGCCTTTTTGGCGGGAAGTTGCATGGCCAGCACACTTCATTTGACACTGCGTTTTAGTAAAAACGTTTGAAGACAACCAAAAAGCAAGCAAAGTATTTTTGAAATATGTCGCACAACAAGGAAAGAAAAAATAGAGAGGCGGCAAAAAATACCAGTATGAAGGTGGCGAGTAAGCGATGCTCAAATGAAATTATTCTTGTGGATACTGGTCACCGCGCTCTACGCAGCTCGACTATAAAGCCCTGGCCAAACT
>OX421450.1:8761821-8771821 GCA_949126865.1 Montipora capitata
GGTTGTCAGAAACACAGAGTTTCTTTGCGAGCTTAATTGCGTTATCTGCAGGGGCACCCAACGAATCTGTTCTTCACATTATCTGTTCCCCAGAGGAATCTTGCTGGCTGGCAAAAATACAGGTGTTTCGATTAGCTGGCTGGGAAATTTTGTTATTGATAGAGGTTTTGCCTGGGAATTACTGACTTTTTCTAGCATTTCAACCCGAGCTGGCTGTAGAAACTCTGAAGACTGAGGACAACTAAAAAAAAAAAAAAAAAAAAAAAGGAACCCCTTCCCTCTCCCACAGAGTAGTCACAAACATACGACGGCTGGTCAGAGTGATTGCGCTTGCGGAAAAAACCTGTTTTGTCCCGGTTTTGTCGCTTTTGTTCGGTCGTTTTGAAAGCGCGCGGAATTCCTGGCTGGGAAACATGATAAATTTGATCAGCTGGCTGGGAAACCAACCAATTTCATCTGGCTGGGAAATTTCTTGTGTGTCTTTCTGGGAAAAAGGAACAGATGATGTTTTCCCAGCAACACTGAAAACACCTGAAAATGCCTTAATAACATTTATTAAAATTTTCATTAACTGGGGTATAATAATACATTTTACAACAAATTGGTCGTTGGGTGCCCCTGTATCTCCCTGGTTTATAGCACGCTTATATTGATCCCATGCCGCTGAATCACTGGAAAAGACTGCCTTCTTTTTAAGGAAATCTCTTCTTCTGGTTTTACAGCGTAGCTCACCTGTAATCCATGGGCATTGCATTCTACGGACTCTTTTCGATTTTAGCGGTGCGTGATTATCAACGCAGCTAAGAAACATTTCTTTCCATTCACGCCGCATGTCGTTTGGGTCAGAATGCACATTTGCCCATGGCATTTGGTTGTGATCACTTAAGAACTTGTTTCTGTCGAAGTGCTTAAATTGCCGTGTCTCAACCGAGCGAGGACCATTACGGTCGCAGTGGGCCTTACGTGTCAAGAAAACAAGAGAATGATCACTAATACCAACGTGAATGACCCTCTCTGGGGAATTTGTTATGCATAAATCGATTATGGTATTCGAAACTGAAGTGACACGTGTTGGTTCCCTGATTAACTGGCTAAGACCATATATATATAAAATAATTGTCAGAAAGGAAGAAATGTGACAATTTGCTTCAGGCAACAAATTGCAATTGACATCGCCAATTGCAAGTATATATAATTCCTTATTTTCGGCGTCAATTTTGGCAATATTTTTTCGAACTCACCAAAAAGATCAAGTGGAGAGCTTGGGGGTCGATATCAAGTCCCGACTAGGAATGGTGTACTCCGTGGCTTACTGATTTCGACAAAAAGACACTCCAACTCATCGTTGTGTAAATCATCTCGTGTTCGATAGTTAAGATTGGTGCACAAACACCGCCACCATTGCTTCCCTTAACCTAACGATCTTTTCTGACCAGTTCAAAGCCAGGTAAATAGACTTCGTTATTATGCACTGTAGAGTCTAATTTAGACTTGTTGATCACTAAAATATCAACTTTAAAAGAGGACACAAAAACTCTACGTTCGTCAATATGGGACAGCAGACTATTGGACTTACCGCGGTCATCACACTTGTAGGCATCAGCCGAATCGGATTCCCAGACGGCACTGTCCCAATTTACACGTAAATAGTTAATAAAATTCAGAGCAAGACGCGAGGTGCCACCCTTGTTTAAGCGAAGGCTACTCCGATTAAGGTGGACAGTTGCTGAAATGTTTGAATGATCAATAATAAATCCTCAAGCCATTTGCTGGCAAAACTGTTTAAGAACTTTATTCACAGCAGGAACTTTACTGGCCAAGGCTTCTTCATCAGATCTACTGATGAGACTGGATATTGTGATCATGGCTGGGGATTCCGAAGTAACTGATTTGGCTAGATCAACCAATTCCTTTGCACATTTACGAGCAGAGTTACTGGAAATCAAACTATTAGTTCCTACATGGATAATAATCTCGTCCGGGTTTCTGCGTAAAAGTGGCTTTATATGATCCTTCATGTCTTGCGTTGTGCATCCCGGGAATGTAGCTATTTTGACTTGCGAGTTCCTGGACATTTTTTGGCTTTGAAGATATTTAAGTGCAGAGTCCCCTGCTATGATAACCTTCTTCCGACAATTGGGCTGTGTTTGATCATGATCATTTGTCACTGATTCACTTGAAACAGTTTGCATAGTTTTGCGCCTTCTACAGTCTTCGAGGACTGAGACGACGACGAAGATGTCTCTTGACCATTGTCACCGCTATTTCAGTGCTTTTTGATAGGCTAAATTTCTCACATCTCGTTCTTCATTATTTCGAAGCGGATCTTAACCTTAATTGATTGTTATCAACTTCACTTTTTATGCATCAGTCAATTCCAGCGGTGCCCATCCCTCCCCCGGGCAACCGCGGGGCATTTGCTGAAGTTGTCAGTCCCGGGGGTGGGGCATTCGCAATTTTATCGCGGCCCGGGGGCTGGGCATTAGCCTACCCCGGGGCGACCCCCGGGCATTTGACACACGTGTTTTCGAATTAACATGGAAGAGTTTATCAGAAAAGACGAGGCCTTCGTTAAAGACTGGCTTGTCCGTGACGGACTCGAGAAACTTGTGGATGTTTTAAAAGGTATGTTTTCTCAATTTTAGGTATTTCTTCATTTATACTTGTAAGCATATGAATATATAAAAGCGACAAGGTGAACTACTATCACAAAACAATCACTGACGTGATTGGATGGCACAGTCGGGAGCAAGGATGGCACAGTCGGTTAGTGCGCGGCCTTGGTGCAAGAGGTCCTGAGTTCGATTCCCGGATCTCGCATCCTTGTTTCGACTCCTTTCCTTTCCGTGTAGCTACGTAGCTTTAAATACCCGTAAAACGGAGCACTGATGGAGTGGGGGGAGTAAAATGAGCGCACCGTCGACCTCAGGTTTGTCAGTGATTAAAAGTTACTGTTACGAGTTATCGACGTTAAATAAGGTCTACTTTACTTTACTTTACTGACGTGAAGACTGCGTAAACACGACTACTTCGCGTTTCGCATTCAAAACTAGCCTAGCAATTTTTAAAGTTAAAATACAGAAGGTTTGCGAATTCAAATGATGCGATCTTCAAGACAGATCTTGCGAGCGTAAAATGCGATCAAAGATCACATTGATTCTTGACAGACAAAGTAGCCCGCGAATACAGGCACCTATTGGAAGGCGACGATCCCGGGGGCGGAGCATTTGCCCTCTTTCTTCGTCCCCACCCCGGGGCATTTAGACAGCTTATGTGTCCCCACCCCGGGGAATTTGCCCATTTAAAAAAAAAAGCTAATGCCCGGGGGTTAGCCTGGGGGGGAGGGGGGGGGGATGGGCACTGCTGGAATTGACTGATGCATTATGGTTAAAGCAAGCCTAAGGGAATCATTCTCTTGTTCTAACGACAAAACGCGGCTCTCAAACGTCAAACACTTTTCTTCCAACTCTGATTGCATTGTCTTTTTTGGAAACAGAGGATAATAACGTTTCACACCTCTTTTTGCAATCAATGAGTTCGGCAAAAGAAACATTCTCGTCTTGCTTTTGGGCGTTTATTATGGACAAAAGCCTTGTATTTTCTTCAACTTGTTACTGAAGTATGAAGAAATCAAGTTATAATCCCTCAATGCCGGCTACAATTTCTGGATTTGATCGTTCTTGTGTACAATTTGACAGTCTTTCGTCGTCCATCGATATTCGACTATTATGCTGACTACTGTTGGCTTCCAGTAATAATGATTGTTGCGTTGTTTGCTCGTTTGAAACCAAAGGATCAGGATCTTGCAAAACTGCTGTCGTTCCCGGCTTCTTTTGGACTAATTCCACTAACTTATCCGTTAAAGCAGGACCATCGCGTAGAAAACAGTGTCAAGTGGGTAGGAGGAAAGGAGCAAAGGATAATCTAGTCCAAGACACTCACCTCTTGCAAGTCCTGGAGGTAGAGTGATCGTTGTAACCCGAGGAGTAAGTTAAGATTCATTCAAACAGCGGCCCTTCATGATAACTATCCGCAAAATTGGTCGTTCATCTCGTTGATTGCAATTCTAAACATTAGAGAGCTAAACGTATGATGTGCTGAGGGAGAGGGGGTTACGTACAACTGTTCAGGTTTATCAGAGGGGAAAGAGGTTATTTTAAAGAAGGAAATTTCATCAATCCTTAGTGCCTTTTTAACTCATTTTAGATCCCTCGTGCACACTTTGCACAGTTTACAGTCCCTTAAAACGAAATTTGACTTGATTTGTTGTGATTTATTGTTGCCGTAGAGTGACTACCGCAATAGTTTTGGCCTGGAAGTCTTTAAAAAAGTTAATTACTATTAAACTGGTACTATGATCAAAAAATCACTTCCTTTTTTCCTTCAGATTTTGAAAATGTGTTTGCATAACACCAGCCTGGGAAAATATTGAGTTTTGACTTTTATCCAAAGGCAGTTTACTTTGAGTGTAAGTTTGGGATTTCACGGTCCGCCATTACTCACGTTCAAAAGTGACCGACTGGAGCTCAGAGGGTTGGATCTAGGGAAAAGTGACGTCATTTACTCAATAGCTTAAAGTGGTACTACGACCAAAAAAAAAATTTGTTTTTTCCTTTGGACTTCAAAACTATGTTAACTAAACACTAACTCACTCACAAAAGACACCAGTTTATTTTAGCTGGAATTTATCTTATTTATTGGTCCGCCATTACTAACTTTAAAATCTTGAGAGAGCTGGATCGAGGAGAAAATGACGTCAAAAACTCACTAGTTTAAGAATGCAATGCGTGTGTACGTGGCCTAATTAATATGCAGCACGGGAGTTTCGGGCTTTCAGACTTTTCAACCCGTGTTTTGCATATATAATAAATTGCGTTTACACGCTGAAATTTTAAGCTAGTGAGTAAATGACGTCATTTTCTCTACATCCAACTCTCTGAGGTCCAATTGGCCAGTTTTGAACGTGAGTAATGGCGGACCATGAAATCCAAAACTTACACTCAAAATAAACAGCCTTTGGATAAAACTTTGCCAGTTAGGTGTTAAGCGAACACGCTTTCAAAATCTGAAGAAAAAAAGGGAAATTATTTTTTGATCATAGTACCACTTTAAAATTTCAGCGTGTAAACACAGTTTATTACCTATGCAAAACACGAGGTCAAAAATCTGAAATCCTGAAACTCTCGTACTGCATATTAATTCAGCCGCGTACAAACGCATTGCATATTATAATAATAAAGTCAGTATTCTCGTTTGTCTCACGATGTGGTCACTTGTGGTGTAGATCGCGACGTTTCGACTGCATACTGCTAGTCTTCATCAGGCGGTGAGGTCGATTGGTTACGCGTCACCTTTTAAACAGGATGCTCCGCTGTGATTGGTTGGTTTTCCGTCGACCTCATCGCCTGATGAAGACTAGCAGTATGCAGTCGACACGTCGCGATCTACATCACAAGTGACCTTATCGTGAGACAAACGAGAATACTTTATTATTATTGTACTTCACCACGATGAATAACAGCAACCTTTTTACGGTATTGCAATATTCTTAAACTAGTGATCTTTGACATCAGTTTCCCCTCGATCCAGCTCTCTCACGATTTAAAAGTTAGTAATGGCGGACCGTTAAATAGAAAAATTCCAGTTAAAATAAACAAGTGTCTTTTTGAAATTAAGGCTTAAAACTTGGGTTTCTTAGTGTTTAGTTAACATAGTTTTGAAATCCAAAGGGAAAAAAAGATTTGATTTTTTTTACATAGTACCCCTTTAATTCTTAGTTAATATCATTCTCTTTCCATATCTTACCTGTAACGGTACATGGGTGACCGCTGATTCGTTTATCTCGTTGCGACTCACAGGGACCATAATGACGCCTGGACGCTGTCGTTCCTCACGAAAAGCGGTAAAGCGTGGAAAAACACCTTGTGTCCCTTGACAGATACGAGGGCAGTGTTTAGGACATGAGGAGCAATGTACTACGTTGGCTTGTGACAATGCATCCGATTGGTCCAATCTGTTCGGTTGGAATGCCCAGGAACCCATGTAATCATTAACACTTGGCGAAGGGAAGTCAGTCTTCTGTGATGCGCTATCTTTGGGCTTTCTCTTTTGAAAGACTGGCGTTTGGAGCACAGAACTCAAACTGTAAAGAGGCAGATTGGGACGAGGGAATGCATCGTCGTCTTCTTCTTCACAAATGAAATAAGAAGGTGAAGAAATAAGGTTACTGACCTCACCGTCATTAAGCTGTTGAAAAGAAAAGTAAGAGTGGAACGTAATGCTGATGCTGATGATGATGACGAAGTCGATGATGATGATCCCATGCATGCAACTTGCTTTACGGCACAGTTGGTTGGAGCACGTGGCATAAGTAGTTTCATAGGATGCAAAATACAAGCTAAGCTTGTTTAAAACGTCATCCTTGAAATCCACGGTTACAAAATTTCAAGTGTTTTTCAAAAGCACTGAAAATTAAACATTAGACCCAAAAATATGGCATTCACGTCATGTGATTAAAAATGGCACTTCCCAACAGCAGTGCTCGAAATTAGAAGGCTGTCCGAAATAATAAAAAAACCAGGTTGTCTCTGTTTCAAAAGCCGGGCAACTAAACCCGTAAATTTGGTTGCTCTGATAAATGTTTGTTTGCCCATTAGGAAACCCCCTAGGATTAAATGAACGCCTACGGGAAGGTTGATATCGTAGGTCGTGGCATCATGAAGTTGATCCGAAATGGGGTGGGAGGACTTGATATAGGAGGTATGGGTTTGTTTAATCATAATTCGGGCCTGATATTGATACTAGGGGTTTTATATGGAAAGGATGATAATGAGGGTTTATGATATAAGTAAAGGTAGGTGAAGTCTGCTTACGAGCCCAGTGGCCCATTAAGCCGGGGCTTATCCCGGTTTCTGTAGCATGATACGACTAGGAGTATTTCTGCTTCCCTCTGGATGGGATGAAGGGAGCATTAAATTCGCCGGTACTCATTTATAAACCTGGGTGGAGAACACAACACAATGTCCCCGGCCAGGGCCCGAACCCGGACGACTCGCTCCGGAGTCGAGCGCACTAACCATGAGGCCACCACGCCTCCATCTTATGATATAAGTAGTATAGGAAAATGCCGCTCTTTTGCCAGTCCCGTCGTTGTTGTTTAGCGGACCTGCGCAATAGCGTCATATAACAATTGGTTATCCCGAATGTAATCACGTCGTTCTCTCCTGAGTTGCTGTAATTTCTGACCTAACGATTTGTTGTGGTTCTGCTTACATCGTTTACTGTGTGAGCCTGGGCTAAGTTATATGGTGTCAGAATTTAAACTAGGCTTTCATTTTATTATATTTCATACGACGGAACTGAAACGTGTGAATTGGTAGGATTATGCATGCTCTCACTTCTCGCACAAAAGTTCAAAAATGGATTGGGACCCTACCGTGACCACGGTGTTGCAATATGCATGTCCACACCAAAGTAAGTCGAAAAAATAGTACCCTGACAGGACATGTGCTTACTGGTAATTAACAATTATTGGATGAGGTTGAGCATGTTAGCGATAATTATCAAGGCCAAAGTATTGTGTTATCTGCCGAAGCCGAAGGCTGAGGCGGATAACACAAACTGAGGCCTTGATAATTATCGCTAACATGCGAAAACCGAATTCAATAATTGTTTTATTATGCATATTCCTGAGCTGAGCTCCGCCATGACAAAACTGATCAAACTGCTGGTTAGTGTGTTAGGTGACGTCACTTCTGCATGCATAAAACTATTGTCTGTAGATATGACGTCAATTCTACATATATAAAATCTATTGTTTGTAGGTATGACGTAAGAGAAACAGAGCAAGCAAGAATTAGCTGCGTGCTTATAGCCAATCAAAATCGAGCTGGTGACACCAATGTATAATAATGAAAGTTAAACTGCTTCATTCTTATTTCTAATAGAAATTGACAATGAATACTTTTCGAACCTATGAAAACAAGGTGGCAGGTTTTGTAGTGTGCCAATGCTCAAGGGCTGCGGACAGGGCGTAGGCTTTATGGGAAACTAGTTTTATGAGATTTGTTTTAGCTGTCGGTAAGTTCCAACAAGTAAAATTAAAGAAGGAAATGAAAAGATGAGCATGAACCACTCTCACTAACCATCAAATGCACAACCTTGGGCACTAAATACGGCAATGGAACCACAGAAGCAATTAATTTGCGGATTGTTTTTTTGGTTCTAATGTAACTATTAACTCGGCCAAGAATTCTCCTAACTCATGTTTTCCATCCTATCGCCAGAAATTTACTTCCCCACCGAAGCGGGAGGGGGAAACTTTGTGGGGCAGTTGTGAATTTTTGAGAACACTTTTCAAACTTAAATTCTATGAAAGTCAACGTATTAATTTCTATCATTACTCCTTTGAATCAGCTGAAAGCTGTATCACGATTTACAGCCACCGTCACTTGCACGAGCAACATGTGCCTTTTTAACAAATATTTAAAACAATAGAAAAACATCATTTACAAGCAACGCGAAATAGAACGAGTCCGCAGTGAAGAACGTACCAACAACAGGAAAATACCTTATGTGCACCCCGAATTACAGTTCAAAGCCGCCATGTTAATTGAAAACTCATTTTGAGGCATTACGCAGACAAATGGGTCGAATGTGGGCCACCATGAATTCGTCCAAAAATTGCGTTACTTCCAAGGCCAAATTTCGGCAGACCGTATGTTTTTTATAACATTAGTCAGTCACACTGGTCAGTCTTTACAGGGATCGGTTGAAATGAGTTCATTCTCTGATATGCCAAAGCGCCCACAAAGGACGAAAATTACATAGAGCGCTTCTTAAGAGCCTAGCAAAGGCATCTGGATGTTTTTTGTAGCAAAATATGGCAATCGTAAACGATATTCTTGCCAAATAAAAGTGAGCTTCTATGTTGCGTAAACATCCTTAGTATTTCACGTAGCTTGCCGTTAACTTACTTTCCACTCTTAAAATTTCCTCCAACTACGTTTTGCATAGAATAAGCTTTTAGAAAGATGGTCTTGTCTTCTGAGACGACGCTTTTCGATTCGGGGGCATTTTGTGAAAGAATATTGATCACTTCTGGCGTCACGCAACAGTAATTTCAGCTTCGTTGTTAAGTGTTTTGTAGAGCATGCATAGCCTTGCAATTCGCCTACTGTGCTGTAGTGTTGGCCACTGTAAACTGTTTAATGCTTGGGAGACACAGCCCTCCTCTCTTGAGTAAGTGTTGGTCACAAAACGAGCAGCCCGTGTCTGGACTTGCTGTAGTATGTCTATTTGGTATTTTCTGTAGGGGTCCCATGATTCATTTTGACAACGTTTCGACATCGTCCGATGTCATCGTCAGGCAATGAATTTTAATCGGATGAAGCATAACTTATAGTACAAGAACAATAGAACAATAGAATAATATATACAATAATATATATGCCCTGACAGGGCAAAACTATTTACTTAGATTTCACATTTATTGTTAGCGTACTATTGTATATATTATTCTATTGTTCTATTGTTCTTGTACTATAAGTTATGCTTCATCCGATTAAAATTCATTGCCTGACGATGACATCGGACGATGTCGAAACGTTGTCAAAATGAATCTAGTTGCGTTTGTCTTTTTAATCAATTTTATCACAAGATCTAGACTTATTAAGGTCCCATGATGCACAAGCATATTCTAATGAGGGTCTAACCAGTGAGGCATACGCCTGAGCCTTGATTCTCTCAGGGCAAGAGCGAAGATTTCTTTTGATGAATCCTAGTGTCTTATTGGCTTTGTTCTTTACATTTAAAACGAGCATTTTCCAATTAAGAGTTTCAGTGATGGTAATCCCTAGGTATGCCTGGTGGTCCAACACTTCAAGAATCTGATTCAGCATGGTATATTGGTGGGCCGTGGGGTTTATGATCAGTGGATACGCAGCACACAGCACTTAGAGGGATGGAAATTCATTTGCCAGATTTGAGACCAAATTACGAG
>OX421450.1:8776821-8784321 GCA_949126865.1 Montipora capitata
CTTCCTAGATAAGTCGGGAAGAGGAAAGTAGACTCTGCTCGCCGCCTGCACATTTCGTAATGAGCATGCGTTAAAAATTTAAATGTATTCGGTGTCAGTAGCCACAAAACAAACAGTCGGGATATTTTCCAACAACTCTGGCAAACACTCGACAATCAAGGAATCATTTCATTGGAAACTCAAGATAGTCCATACTCTTAATATGCCATTTCATTTTTTTTACTGAAAAATTTATAGGTTTCTGTCAGACTAGTTTCTGTAACCGATACATAGGAAAAACTTATGGGAATTTTCTGGATATTTATAATTCTATTTTTTTGTACTCAACTCTGCACAGTCTTCTGGTAAGAAACAATTTGAAATTTGACTAATTCTTGTTAGTCAAGAAATATTTGAAAGAAAGCTTGCGGTCCATTTTTTGCTTTATTACTGAAAGAAATGGTTCTTCAGTGAAGGGATTGATCAACATTGTTCCAGAGAAGAGTCAGGTCGTGGGTCAATAACCCGACAAAGAAGGCTTCCCGACCCGACAGATGAAATATAAATATTCAGTTAAATATAACAACAAAATTAAAAAACGAAAGACCTAAGGTTCTTGGCTAAAAAGTGCTTTGTTTAACTCTAAAAGCGACGAATGATATAACATTTCTCATTGATTGCAAACAAGAACTTTGACACAAGGTGATCACGTGCACCTTTGTGGTTGCCTAGCACGTGATTAATTTCTTCCTTCTGACAGAACATAATGTCCTTCCCCCGGAATATTAGTGTTTTTACGATCAATTGTCATTAATTTTTCGCCGAGAATTCGAAATTCAGAGTTTAATATAAAAACTATGTTATTTTTTCTTCATCTGTCTTTTGGCTTGCCTTTCACTGTTACAGTTTAGCATGAAAATTTTGCGGGACTTTTATTTTGCGGCGCGAATTCGGACTGAAATTTCCACTGGGAACGTGGAAAAAATGTGGCATCCTGGAGGCCTTAGAAAATGGTGAACGTGACCTTTTGATTGACTGCTTTGAGTTCGTTTCTTATGCGTCAGAGACTGGAAAAGTATTGTCTTAACTTTTTATAGTTTCGTTTTGTCTGGCTCCAATTGCTTTTTCTCAATGCAAATATCAAAATAAACGATCTTTTTGACCCCACTGTATGTGGATTAAAAGCCATTTTTAGTTATATTAACGGGAATAAATTTTTATGGTTTTTAATTTTGCTGGTGATTTTTTCTGCTGGAACGTATTTTTGCAAATCAAGTACATCCGCAAAATCCGCAAAAATTAAACTCTACGAAATAAAATTGCTTTTGCGATACCATTTGGTGCAAACGTAAACCAAAAAGAGACTTGACCTGTCATCAGATTAGACTGAAAAGAAGAGAAATTATGAAGCGAAAACAACATGTTCAGTCCTTTCTTAGAGTGTGGCATAAACGTTTGCTTAGTGCAACTCTAGACATGCATGACATGCAGGAAAATGTCCGTCAGAGTAATTTGCAGTTAGTCTTTTTGCAGACTATTTCACTTTAAGGGGCTACTTCACGTTATTTTAGGGTGTTTCGGGAAAATCTTTAGTTAATCACGAGTTTAAAACTCGAAAATGCTAATGATTCTGAGAAAATGATTCGAAATGATTCTGAGAAAAAAAAACGACCTTTATCGCGCGAGACGATTCGTCATAATTTTGAAAACGTTGGGTTGACGTTTTCCAAGATTACCCAAACGTAACACGTTTCAATCTTGTACGTTTATGTCCAATGATGAAATGATGTATGAAATGGATCATATATGAACTGCGGATATGAAATCAAGTGAAGCTATAATCCTCGCAGTTATGAACGCAATTTTTGCAATTGCGTAGAGAAGCCTGAAAAATTCAGGACTTCAACGGGCTTTGAACCTGTGACCTCGCGTTACCGGTGCCACGCTCTAACCAACTGAGCTATGAAGCCACTGACGTTGGGAGCTGGTCATTTGTGGGTTCTAATGTTCCCGTGAGGAATGAATCAATGATGAAATGATATATGAAATGGATCATATATGAACTGCGGATATGAAATCAAGTGAAGCTATGATCCTCGAAGTAATGAACTCAATTTTTGCAATTGCGTAGAGAAGCCTGTCAGTTGGTTAGAGCGTCGCACCGGTAACGCGAGGTGACGGGTTGAAACCCCGTTGAAGTCCTGAATTTTTCAGGCTTCTCTACGCAATTGCAAAAATTGCGTTCATAACTGCGAGGATCATAGCTTCACTTGACATTTATGTCCATCCATGCTTCTCTTGCAGTATTTCTTTTATGTTGTTCAACAGTTTTAAGTGGTTATTGCAATGTTTAATTCTACTTTTTGGGCATTTTGGGAAAAAAAAAGGAAAGGAAAGCAACTTATTAAGTGTCTAGTCGTTCTAGCACTGGAGCACTAATTGGGGACACTATAGACTGAAATTAACAATTAACGCAAAAAGACCTCTCGGTGCAGAGTATAGATCCAATAAACTCAACCCACATATGACGCCGAGTCTGGGAATCGAACTCGAGCCACATTGGTGGGAGGCGAATGCTCTCATCACCGCGCCATCACTGCACCCCAAACCATGGTATTACAGTACATCATTTTAAGTGACATAGCCCCTTTAAAGAAGAAACGAGTGAGTTTCACTTAAGAGCGTGTTTTGCTATCTTTGAACTGAATTTATTACCAAAGCCTAAAAAAGTAAAAGACCTCAAAAAACGGGACGCGACATTACAAAATAATTCGACGAGTGAACGTGTGAGCCATAGGGCCATTGCTGATATGACGTCTGGGTGACCCCACAAATGGTCTACATCACTCCCCCCCCCCCCCTCTACTTAAAAAAAAAAAATCACTGGAACGCTACAGTTCAATACCACCCAACTCAGTGCCTTCTTTTTTTGTGTAACACGCCAGACAACCCAGGTTACGCTCACGGAGCGTCTAGTTATAGATAGGAATGGTAAGACATTTAAAGTCAGCGTAGATTACACATGGATCTTTAATTAAATTGTTTATTGAGGCTTTTAAGTAAAATAAAATGTTTTTTTCTTTGGGGCTAAATGTGTACTGATAATTCGAAATTTCTTTCTTTCTTTCTTTTTATTTCACGTCGATAACGTCTGCATGTACATTTGTTTATTTTTAGAAAGCAGTTTTGTTAAGCAATCTGTACATAGGCGTACGAGCCGGGGGGGCGGCACCCAGTCTCGGACGTTTTCGGGCAAAACGCTCAAAATTCGGGCAATAAAGAAACGATAAAAGATGGAATTAAAAAAATATAAATAAGGCAAAATTATAAAAAAGAGCACTTGAAAGTATAAAAATATTACTTGCGTAACTTAAGAGATATTAAAGTCCTTGTTTTGAAATAAGTCCTTGCGGTTGATCTTAAAACATTTGAATTGCTCGGCTGCTGATCTGTTGATCGCTGGCATTTGCTGCAGTTCGCGCCAAACGTTCGCGCCATCTTTAAGGCGGTGCGAGAGATCAAAGATGAAAGAAAGTTTTAGTTCGAAGTTTCTTCGTGGTCTGTATCATCGACTCTTTGGGCGACGCCGGCATTCGAAACTTTTACAGATCAAAGGGACTTTTAAGGCAATAGAGTCATAGCAAACGGTATTGACAAAATAATTGACACTTTTGGACAACGCCACGGAAGAAATAGCTACTTTTTTAAATAAGCTTTTTGCTAGTTTAAATACTAGATGGAGCAGACTAATACAGAGTATGTGAGGTTCTAAGTTTTTATTAGTTACTAGAGCGAGTAGACCTATATAGATTATGTGAGGTTCTCAAAACTCTATGTTTCGAATACGTACAGTTTTATGACTCTTAAGGATTGTAAACGAATGTTTCTTTCGTACATTTTGAGGGAGTAAAAAACGGATTTCAACAATCAAGCATTCGGGCACCGTGTAATTTTTTCGGGCAAAAAGGACACCGCCCCCCCAGGTCGGATCGTGCCCGTACGCCTATGAATCTGAATCAATGAATAATGAATGTTTTTCATATGATAAAAATGACAAAATGATCGATTTATTTCCTTTTACAATCTTTTCAGATCGATACAAGGGGATAATCAGTTCTTATTTTCACTTTCAAATCCAAAAACATTTATTTGTGGAATGTTCTTATTTATTATCATGATAAGAACATTCTTCATTCTTAAGAACTTTCTACTTACCGCGCATTGTGATGGGTCTCCAAGAATCACTCGACTTTAGGCGCATGCGCAGAATGAGTTAAAAATTGCACTTCAGAGTTGGGACTGGCAAAGGAACGGTTTTTTCCTACATTACTATTTGCAGTGTTCCTGATACGACGGAGGGGCTTCTCGTTGAGGCTATGCTCATTTCTACGTGAATTATACTCAAACTCTGGAATCGTTCATTTCGGAGAGCATACAATTTAATTGCTCAGAACTTATTTAGCTTCAATTGCATTGTAACTTTTTTCCCTTTTTCGGGTAATTACGAATTGTGCGCAAACTTTCGTTGATTACTTGTCTACTTTCAACTGTAACGAGAACCTTTATTGTATAAAAAACCTCCTTTGGGGGACCTCTTACCTCTTTCTCCATGAAGAGAGGTGCATTTTGTACGATTGGGTTTCTTCTGGCCTCTGAGTTGTCTTGTCTCTCATCTTCGTAAGCAGCATAACGAGGCCACCTCTCAACCTGAAGATAGGTACGTTCGTCTTGTTCTCCAGAAAGACTTGGACACTGCAAGTCGCGATCATATTCCCGAGGGGCTGGATGCGAGCTCGACGCTGCTGGATATTGTTCCATAACCTCTCTTTGTTTCGATATCCACTGCAACATCCACCAAGTTGATAATTGGTAGTAGAAGGCACTCTGCTTTTTAGCGACCTCTTCTTTTAAAGGAGCTAAAAGAGGAAGGATACAGAAAAATAAACAATCAAAAGCTTTCCGATGACGACTGATGGAAAAAAAATCCATTAACTGGAACTCAATTCAAATAAAAATGCCACTGAGAATGGTGCGGTCAGGTTGGGAGAAGATCTAGATTGTTCCCTTTCAAAAGTGCACGACGTTTTTTACTGGAATGGCCAAATTAGTCGGAATTCGCTTTATATTAGAAGATTTTCTTTGACGGTTTAACATTAGGTATTTAGGTATTTAATATCGGTTATTTACTGGCGACACGATCCATTAGGAGTAAGTAAAATTTAGCCTTCGAGAAGACCGAACGTGACTTACAGCTTCACTGAAGTGGAAATTCCTTTTGTCCAAACTCACTTGAACAAAGGACATGTTCGAAAGGAAAACATTGGCTCAATGGATCGATTTCAGAGAATTAACAGCTTTGGGGCCAGGGCGGGAAGAGGGCACAAAGATTTTTCTTTTCTTCCGAAATACACGCAGAATTTGGATAAACATTAGGAAGTGCCCTTTAAGGTGGCTCAAAGCAGGAGCTTAAACCAATTTCAACAATTAAAGAGAATTTCCTGTTATGATTGCCGACTCCACAACACTGTCTTACGTAACAGCAACGCTGTCAGTTGTACCATATGAAAATCTAATTATAGCTAAAATAGACGCAGGACTAATTGCCCCGTAATACGTCACCATAGAAACAGGAGAGCAATATAAAAACGCCCTTAGCTACGGAACAAGATGAAATCGACCACTGATTTTCTTCGTGAGCTTAGTTGGCTACTCAGGGGACAAATACTCTGTTTATCTTATTTAACTGTGCCTCAACCAAAGACGTTTAAAGACAGAACCGTGCCAGCAACTTATAACCATGGTATCTTAGCATATGTGCGGGGATTCCTTACTGAGTCGTTCACTAGCGTTAAAAAGTCGTTTGAAAAAAATCGGTCGTGCACACATTCGAAGACTACTACATCCTATCAATCGGAAAAAAAGTATTTAGTTTCTGCTGTTGAAGACTAATCAAGCTGCTCGAATAAGAGCGAAATGCTCAGTTGATATGGTAAGGGGCTTACACTGATTAAAAAACTCTGAGCATCAGCTGGTGTCTATGAAGATGTAGCTCGAGCGTGGTTTATGAAGCAGGCGATCTGGCAGAGCTTTTTGTCTTCACCGCGGAGCATTACATATTCGAAACTCGATACGTCAACGCTAAACGAAGTCCACGACCACCTTCCACATGGCTGCAAAACGTACTCTGACAAGTTCCCCTCACAGTCGCAAACGTGGGCTCGCGCAGTAAGGAGGCGGCGCCTCTAGCCAAGTCAAAGAGGTCGATAACAGTCTCTGTCTCATCTATAATGGAGCTCTCAATACAAGTCAAAGCTTCTCCAGATTGACCTGGGGCGCGAGATCATGTATGCCGTGCATAGCGTTCACTACTATACGATTGTTTGGGTACTAATCCGCTCAGAAAATGCGCCTTCCACTTGGAGAGTGTCCAACGAATTGAGTAATTCGGCTGATGGTGTCGTCACTGTTCTGAACAACGAGGTGACCCTTCTAATTAGTCAAAAGCCTGAAAATGCCAACAAAGAAAAATATGTTGCGTCAAATCCTCGCTCCGTGGTTTATGGTCACGCTGTCGGTTTGGAGAAAAGAAATCCCTTTAGGTGTTGGACTCCAGTACCTCTATTAGCTTGGCCAATAGAGGTTTTACGCGGCAGTCACGTCGCATGTCAGGAACAATAGATTCTTTTTCCCATGGGAAAAAATGTTCTTTGTAATGCAAAACATTTTCATTGTTCCTGCCATGCAACATGGGATCACATGGCTGCCGTGCAAAACCTCTATTGGAGGTTGGCAGGTGTCGTGTGATAACCTCCCGAGGTGCACCGTCTTGGAGGCTCGGTCACCAAACCTATCCAAGTTGTGCTTTACTGTCTGTCGAACAGGTCACAAAGTGGCTTTGTCCGAGAGGAGCTCCTCGCGGTGCCCCCAGGCATCCAAATGAAGCTTAGTGGGGTTCTTCTGCGCTAAATTCATATGGCCATACATTGGGTATCCACACCATTGCACGTTATGCAAAGCCTGTTGGGATGGCCTCCAAGTCAGTGCAGGAAGTTGCTTGAAGTGGTTACGAAAAAAGCAGTTTATCTTTTTTTCACCTTTTGACATCTCCACCTTCACAGGTGTTTGCCCACTCCCACGGCATTCTGGCTTGTGGGCCTCGAGCAGTCTTAAATAGCCATGGAAGCAGCGCTCACACTGAGAAATGATATCGCTCAAAGTGTTTTCTCTGGTTATGCAGAAGCTGGTTTTATGTTTTTGATCCATCGCCGCTGGTTTACTTGAACGTCTTTATTTGAAAAATCTCGAAAACCAACGCAAATTCCATAAAGATGTCAAGATCTACAAATCATTAAAGGGCCTGGCTCCAGACTCAAACCCCGCACAAACTATCTAAAAAGTAGTTTCAGCTACAGCGGTGCGGTGCTTTGGAATAATGTACCTGTCTGGCTGCGGCAAGCTAATTCTCTTAGGGAATTTAGGGCTGGTTGCCATAAAACGTTTAGTTAATTAATTATTGTCCCC
>OX421450.1:8789321-8794321 GCA_949126865.1 Montipora capitata
AGAAAGAGGCTATCAGTGAAATCAAAAGACACAGACTAGCCGATATAATCTACATGTTTAACCTAGGGCAGAATTGTCCGAGGTAAATTCATCTCGGGTTTTATTTTACCAACGTGAAAACATCTTGAAAGGTAACACTACCCTGGGTTTGCCCCCGGGGGGGGGGGGGGGGTACTCCCAGAAAAGTTGGGTAAGGGTGTGCGGCCCGCTTCCCAAAACCCTTACCCTATTTATGACCAAAATCTGCTATTTTCCCTACCCTATTTATGACCTGACCAAAAATTTGATACCCAATTTATGACCTGTACCCTTAAATCAATACCCTGGTGCAGACCTGCTTTATAATAATTTCCCTAGTTCAGAACAATGTTAAAGGCAATGTTTATCTGCTTTTATTAGGTAGGTAACATGATAAAGAAGTAGCTTCTAAATAAAAAAACGAATTCAAGACTAGAGTGTGCAAAAATCGATACCCTATTTATGACCAAAATGGAGGAAAATTGGCCAAAATCGATACCCTATTTATGACCAAAACGGCTGAAAAACCCTACCCTTTGGGCCCTTATATAGCCCCCCCCCCCCCCCCCCCCCCGGGAAAAGAAAGATCTGGTTCTGGACGGCTTTCCTCGCACCGAGAGTTGAATAGTAAACCGTTTTAATAACCTTGTTGCAGCTCGTCATGAGAATACAAATTGTTTCTGCAACAGAAACAGTTCCTCGGTTAAAAAACATTCCAAATCCACCTAAGACTGAAGTTAAATTTCAAATTCTAAACAAAAACAAATACTTGCTCTGAATTGTGCCATCGTCTTCACGCTTTGCAGTAATAAAACAAAACGTTTTACCTCACAGAGTGATGTGTGTCCGAACGTTTGTAAGACATTCGCAGACGAGCTTTTACTGGGAAATGTTTTTTCCCCAGCTAACGCTTTTGGGTAGCTGTCAAGGGAAACTCTATTGTTCTCGTGACATATCCAAGCTCCAGGGGAAAAATCGGTCACTGGAAAAAATCAGTTTCCTGAGGTAAACTGTCAACAAGTCGTGTTCACCTGGGTAAAAAGTCGGCCGTGTGACCACGGCTATTGTGTGTAGTGCACTACCACAAAAACTAAAGCTACTATTGGGTTCCAAACATGGCAATCTGATACAAATCTGCAAACTGTTTGTATTATATTGACTGTCTAGTTGGCACTTAGCGATAGCTACTACTAGCAATAGCTTTGCTATTTCTGAATCAATTTTCTCTACTTCCAATTTGGTTCTGACAGACCGGTGAAGATAGTACTGACTAGGAGGATAATCAGAATCGATAGAAACGCCGGATACAGTACATAGAGTTTCTCTATCTGTCCTCAGTTGTTCTCAGGCTTGTAAGGAATCTGAAACGAAACACATCCGGCCCGGAAATTGTCACAACGACCCTTGCGATAACCGCGGAGAGAATTGGCAACGAAATTCGTGAAGTTACTCACCGAAAGTTTTATTTGCTCCAGGGAGAGCATTATTTCTTCCCTGCTGGGCTGCCGGTTTTCTGGTAGTGGGACCTTTTGCGGTTGGTTAGCCGTTGGCCTTTCCCTAAAAATGCGGACTAGACGATTGAGAACCGCCCATATTGAGGTGTTCTCGTTTGGTGGAATATGAATCCCAATGATATCGCTTAGAGGATGTGTTTCTTTAACATCGCGCATTTGTTTCGCTAGGTCTTCCCCAAACAGGAATTTGGTGGACGCAATCACCTCTGTTGAGCATAAGGCATGATATTCGGGCTTCAGAGCGGGTTTTAGTTGTTCCCGCCGAAGAGCAGGCTGCGTGACCTAACGCACTGGCTGGCTACGTGACCTAACATGGCAACAATGTCGAAGCTGTTGGCCAGCATTTCTTTTTTGGTGGTACTATTCGCATCAATCGCGAGTAGTTTGTCTGAATTTACTAAAGTAGCGAATGTGGCCTTTTGCAGGGTCTGCTGTAAATTGGCCAGGCGAATATCGCTCTTTCTTGTGAAGGCGTTAAGGAACTGCCTCATTTTGGGGCTAACCCGAGGAATTATCATCGCGGTACAGATTTCCGGGGGATCGTATTTAGCCGCCACGTTTAACATTTTCTCCTGAGTTAATTTCTTTCCCAAGCGTTTGGTTGCCATTTCGGTTAGTAGTTTGTTTATAGGCGGCCCTGTCCTATTCTCGTCGCTAAATGCTGCAGCCATTCCCATTATATCATTTGATCATCTGCTTGGACACTCGTTTCACCACTCCCTGCGATGCCCTTGCTTTCACTTCCCCGTTACCTGCATTGAGCGACCGTTGGACCTCGTCGTCCGACGCTATTTTGCTCAATTCATCCGAATTTCCTATCGTCTCCGTCTTCATCTGAAGAGAGACTTGCATTTCGGGTGCGTTTTCGAGAGTGAACACTCGGTGAGCGTCGAGGGCTTACAGCTTCGAATGAGCTTTCCCCGGTCGGGATACGTTGGCAAAATTGCACTAAAAGGTAGAAATTTTTTCCTATATCGGCATTCAGCTGATCGACAGCCAGCTCGAGCTTAGTATTGGCCCTCTGTTAGTCTTTTCCAGACGTGATTGTGCCCGGTGGGCTGTCGGCTGAGGCCGCGCTTTGCGAATCGTCTGCCACGGTTACCTGAATGTAAAATTTGGTTAGTAAAAACAGAAAACATACTTAGGAACTTCCCAAACGCTTACCAAAAGATGAAACGATTGCTGTAAAAGAAAAAAATCTATCAAAACTCGCGGAGGGTCAAAATCCGTGCAGATTGACTAGAAAGCACTAATGCAATTGACTAGTTAGCGCGTGCATGCTTCTCATGGAGCTCCGCAGTGACTAGGACTGGTGACGAGATAGAATTTAAAAGCGTCGTCTTTGTTCTTCACCCTGGCTGTGGTCGCACTGGATAGCGAAAACTCTTGATAAACGCGTTATGTAATCACGATTCAATCTGCTCGTGAGTATGAAATGTCAAAGCTGTCGCCGGGTGACAAGTTAGGACGCCTTCGCAATTAACATAAGTCTGGGACGGACTTCGCATAAACTTGAAAAGTTGTAGTATCACGATCGCTGACCAGGTCATATTAGTCTTCGACTAGGTTGCATTTTACTTTTTGCGAAGGATAATTGCAAAAGCACGGTCTCGTCGATTGGCTAACAACGTGGACTACGTTTCCTGTTCAGACTCACCGCGAGCTTACAATGTGGGTTTTTCCACCGTCCCGGCGCTGGTTAGCGACGTTACTTAATAACTTTATATATATCTAGCGCTAATCCACTACTTCTCCTTAGTATTACAACAATGCGTATGTCAAATTACAGTTGAATCTATTACAATTCTACAAAAAATTTAAAAAATGCGAAAAAGTAATTAAAATTCTATTATCAAAGTTCGCATCAGAAATAAACAGATTGCAGCCGACTAAACAGGAGATGACCTTTCAAGCAATTTGTGACAAAACTGGTCCCGAAATTGCGAAGCAAAACACTAAAATTTGTGGCGCTGTTCCTGTGCCTAAACGTGTGGCTATTGTTCTTTGGCGCCTTGCAACTGGGCAACTGGAGACACCTTCCGTAGCGGCCCCAGGCAGGACGGAGCTCATTTCATTGGATCCCTTTAGGACGTAACTCTATTGTGTTTTACGTCATGGTCCACTGTTTCTTTTGTATCGTTCTTTGTGTCCATTGTTTTCTGAACCAATCCCCGGAGTCGCTCCGAAAGCTGCGTGGCTGCCGTCCGTAGCACTGGGTTGCTGTTTGGCTGTGGTAAAACCACCGGGATAGAAATAGTGGATGTGATCACAAGAGCCCTAATTCGGTTATCACGGAGAATAATTTTTTTTTCCTACATAGCGAAATGAGGTACAGGAATTAAATGGATGTATTTGAAGAGATTGTTGGTTTTCCGGAGGGCGTCGGGGCGATAGATGGCACTGACAAAGCTTTCAAAGGGCCAACGACGGACCCGGAGGACTACTTCGAAAACGCTTTTGGTAATGCTGGATGCAAAGCGAAGTTTTTGGACGTAAGCGTTGGATGCCCCGGCGGCATGCATGATGCTCGTGTCTTTAGGTACAGCAGGCTCTATGAATGAATCGAGAGTGGTGAAATACCCGGCTAATTAAGAGGTTCCAAGTTCCGTCCCTGTTCCTTGGTGATGCAGCCCTGATCCGCTGTCAAAAGCCCTATTGAAGCATTATCCAGAAAATGCCGTCATTGATGCTACTGGACGAAGATTTTTAAAAGCGATGTCACTGCATGCAAGGCAACTGGTAAGAGTCGGCTTCAGGGTTTTGGACTGAGAACTGCAAGGGCGCTGGCGTTGTCTAAATATTGGAGGAAAATCCGCGAAAAGCTATCAGAACTTTATCGCTTATTGTGAATTACACAACGTTTGCGAGGACATGGCCATCACCAAGATGATCCACCAAATGTAGGAGGTATTCCCGTACCAGCGCCTGCCCTCTTCGCTCAGAGGCGAAACGACGAAGGGAAGAGGGTGCGAAATGTAATTAGAGATTTCTGTAAGGAGCCTCTTCGCCATTTTCAACAACAAATTAAATTAAATATTGCTATTGCTAATCACCCTTACTTGCAGTCGAGGACTGAATTGCGAAGGGCGCGGCTCACGACATCGGACTGAAAGCGCATGAAAAGGCGCCTCTGGCTGCCGCTATACAGTCCATGTTTGATGTCGGAGCACAGCACCACAGCTAGATGTTAATTAGCTGTGAGTCGATTTTGATGAGGGAGGAAAACCGGAGTACCCGGAGAAAAACCCTCGAGTCAGGTTGAGATCGACTGAAACTCAGCCCACATGCTAGCCGAAGCCAGAATTGAACCCCGGCTCGCAGTGGTGGGAGGCCCGATAGAAAACCAATAAGCCACCCTGACTCCCCTAATTTGGCTTTCCCACCCTGATGAGTTACTGAAAACTACTTTTACTTCTTCTGCTTCTTAAGCCATTGGAAAGAATAATAACAAATGAATTCAGTACCCTG
>OX421450.1:8801821-8831821 GCA_949126865.1 Montipora capitata
AAATCATTGAGATTTGTCTTTGTTCTCGCTCTGGAACTGCTGTGGGATATGACCACGTTTCTATTGACTTAGTTAAGAGATTGAGCCCACCTCATCTGCCACCCCATAACCCATATTATTTATCTGTCTTAGACCTCTGGAATTGTTCCTGATCAATTGAAAATTGCTCGTGTTATAACTTTATTTAAATCTCGGGCGAACAGTCAATTTTTTCTAATCATAGGCCTGTTTCTGTCCATCCTGCATTTTCTACAAAGCGTAATCTATAATCGTTTATTGGACTATTTTAATAAGCATAAAATACTGAATTTTTCAGGCTTCTTTACGCGATTGCAAGAATTGCGTCCATAACTGCGAGGATCATAGCTTCACATGTAGGTATTTTTATTGATCTGTCGAAAGCTTTTGATACAGTTGACCACAATCTTTCATTGGATAATTATATAAATTATTCCATTATGGTATCAGCGGGGTAGCTCACAACTGGTTTACAAACTACTTACGTAACGTAACAGGCATCATTTGTTCAATTCAATGACACCACCTCCTGTTTTCGTCTTATAAAATGTGGTGGGCCTTTGCTTTTTCTGATTTATATCAATGATTTATGTGATGTCTCAAGGGTTTTTGGCTTTTATTTCTTTTTGCCGATGATACAAACATATTCTTTTGATTCCCACAATAATGTTGATTTTCTTGAAACGACCCTGAATGAGGAGCTATTGAAACTAACAGATTGGTGCCAGGCCGGTAAGTTATCAGTAAATTATTCAAAGTCTAATAAATTTATGGCCGTTTTCAAGCCAAGGCAGCGAAAAAGCAAAATCTTGATCTTAAACTAGAATTAAGTAATTGTGCTATCGAACAAGTAAAGGAAACAATGTTTTTGGGTGTTATGCTTGATGAGAACTTCACGTGGAAACAACATATTGCTAACGTTGCAAGGCAAATTTCCACAGCAATCGAAATAATTTATAAATCAAGCTTTTGTCTTCCTGTTTCCTCATTACGTACCCTTTAAATTCCCTTTATTACAGCTTAGTTTATCCTTATCTCATATATTGTGTTTCAGTTTGGGTATCAACTTATCCTACAAACTTGAATCGCATTGTTATAATTCGTTCGTTTTATTTCTAAAAAGCCGTTACTTTGATGCTCACACTGATCCTGTACTTAAAGAATTTCACATATTGAAGTTTGCTGATATTTATTTGTTTTAAATGGGAAAATTCATGTATTTTTATATAGGCTTTCTTCCTGGTGTATTTAACAAAATGTTTTCAATGACTAATCAAGTCCATTCAAATAATACTAGAAATTCCAATACTTTCTACTTATTTCCTGCCAGAACGAGTATTAGACATTTTGCTTTAAGATTTCAGGGCCCAAGATTCTTCAATTTCCTACATTAAAGTATTCACAGTTCTGCCTCTAATTCTCTTTTAAAATCTATATTGAAAGTATTTCTCCTTAGTTGATTCTCCTATATATAGACATTTTTGTATATTTATTTTGATGCTTTTTTATGTTTTTTTATGTATAGTGTGTTTTGTTCTGCTTGCCTTTTTATCTTAATATATATTTTAATCTGATTTCGCCGCTCATGTATTTAATGTGTAAGTAAGGAAGGAAGCTCATAGTAATAAGGCTCCTAAGGTTTCATTTTGAGCTTCATTGCCAGGAATAAGTGCTTTTTTTTGTGTGTGTAATTAATGTTATTGTTATTCCTTTAACTACACATGGACTGGATTTACAAAAAGGTACCTTCGTATAATGGGACAACTTAGCACTTTGGCAGAACTCATATTCCTGTTTATCATAGCTATGATTCCAGCAAGGACAAACTTTAACCTCCCCTAGCCTCAACAATGCCACTTGCAGATTTCACTCATGTTTAACGGACGACTGCATTTTACTAGTCCATGCATGGGGGACCCCTTGAAACCTTAAGGCTCAAACTGAGACCTTTTTCTTGCACTTAACCCACTACATAAAAGATGGGTTGACCGTTCCGGGTCATTTCATAGTTGTAGGCATTCGATTTCTGCAAAGCCCTGTCAACTATATGCTGTGGTTTAATTTTGTTTTTAGTTTGAATTTTTTTCAAACCGGTTAAGTTCATTTTTTTTCAAACCAGTTTAAATTTCTTGAACTGATTTTTTTAAATGAACTGTCTAAGAAAGGGATTTTTCTTTTTTCGGGGGTGTAGTTAAAATAACAGGGATTCGGTTTTCTGGGGGTCTGAGAAAGAACTAAACATCTTTTCCTCCCTTCTTCTCACCTACCCATCCATGATACTCCCTAGTACTTCTATCCTACCCCGCCTTTCCTGCCCACCTCTAACCCCCCCTTATGCCCATCCCCTCTACTCAACAGTACCCACAGACAATTCATATTCCTCAAGAATACTACTCATCAGAACTTGATCTTGAACTCACTTCCTCCGGATCTGCTGTCTACTCTGAAATGTTTAGTAAATGTCGTCATGTAATGTAACACCATTATTTTAGATGTCTCCTTTGTTTATATGAGCTTATAATAAATTTGTCCTGTCAGTTGCCTGAAGATCGCCAACCGGCGTGAAACTCGGAGTAGCGACAGCTGATCTTTGCCTTATGTCTTTATTTTGTTTTTGCTCTACTGATAATGGTATTGAGCGCTCTTCATCTTCACACCATACTATAAACTTGGTTCTCCTATTTGGTATAAATATATATTGTTACTCTTGGCAAAAGAAATAAATCTGAACTCTAAATCTGAAACTCCCTCAAATACAATGCCCAATCAGTGAACTAGATTTAAACTTATTTCCCGCTTGGAATGAGGCTCCGGGCGCGTGCCACCAGAGGTATTTTCCGGCAGTCCTCTGTGGTTGCCTTCGTTTTGCGTAGCGTTTTCTCGGGTCTTGGAAACAAAAATTTCCTCTGGCACCCAGGGTAGTTCTAAAATTTCAAGTTTGTTTGCTTACCTCCGCTTAGGTTTCGATTTCTTTTCGCCAATTTGCTAACGCCAACAATAAATAGACGGCAGTAATTTTAAGCTCGCAAATGATTGGCTCGCCGAACAACCTTTAGATAGAGCTCGAGACAAGGCTTTCCTTTCAATTTTAGCTCTTTGAGGTCTGCCACGTTTGGTCTCAATTACATCGCCGTCGACCGAGATCTCGAAATAGACTTGTTTTGTGGTCGCACACGAACTTTAGCTAAAGCGTGATTTAGCATGCCTTAATCCCGATTTAAAGACGTAGTGCGCCCACAACCTCGGTCACCGAAGAGGAAACTGGCACAGCAAAACAACACACGAGGCAGAATCCTTTGAACAACAAAAACATGAGGTCATCCATCAGTTTGCCTTTCCGACTATCCGCCTTCGCTTGTATTCAGCCACTCCCAGGACAACCACGAGATCATTGCGTTCTCTACTTTATCGAACACAATAATTGGGAAAAAATGGAAACATCCCAGATTCCTGTGACTTTGCGCTATCACGTAGGTTATGAAATTAAAATTCCTCAACTGGAGGTAGCGGAATATGATGGCGTGATTTTTGATTGTTGAGACCTTGGACGACAATCGTCCATACGGCATGTGTATCTACGTGAATATCGATCCGCTCATGGTGCATTGTCCACTGTGCAAACTTGGTATAATTGACAAAAGATTGAAGATTTTGCCGAATAGGATGCGACAACACAGTAGTGACAATCCACTATGTGGAATTATGTCGAAGACCTTGCAATTTTGGGTCCCTGTTCTTTAGAAGTCTTATTTATACGAAGGCACCAGCTGCATTTTGGTTTGTTGCAAGCATCCACCATTTATGTAAGTATTGTCTCTTCTAGTTTTGCTTTTCGATTTGGTTCTCACGACTGTGCATATATATGTATGTGTGTGTGTATATTGACGTCTAGGATAGAGGTTAGGCTAAATGGAAAAAGGTAGAGTTCCCATCGCGATATGATGCGTTAGAGTAAGAGACTAAGAGCTAATAGGTTTCTGTCGAGACCTAAGTTCTATCAGAGATTCAAACGTTGACCTTTCCGTCACACAAACTGAGAAAAAACATGTTTTGTTGCACGGACAGAGGTATCTGCCGAACACCGAAGGACCAATGGTCGGCTTTCAGTTATTATAGCCCATGTTCAAATAGTCGTCTTTGAGTTGTGGTGGTGAAGATCTTCAGTAATGAGGTCTAAACACCAGTTTATGAATGCTTAGCTTTTATTTAATCGGTCGAAGCACCGATTTTAATCAGTAAATGGTTAGCTTTCAGTTATTTTAATCAGTGTATGTGTACATTTATTATCACCGAACACTGATTAGCATAGATGAGAACGTTCGTTTTGCCTTCCTGAAAAATATCCCTTTCAATGTGTGGCGCACCATCTTAGTACATTTTTCTTGGGTTGCAATTTAATGTCATTTTTCCTTGCGATTTCAAGGAACAGTAAGCTAAACCGTTATCTGGCATTGCAGCAATGTTTAAACCACAGAAATACAATCTAGTTAACGAAATTAGCAATCTAGAGGAAATCACTTTTTTATTACGGTCTGGTGCTGCAGGGAAAGGTTAAATATAAGGTCGTTCGGCTCTTGTTCAAAATTGTGTCTAGCTGTGACAGACATTTTGTTTTCGCAGAAAAATCGGAAGACTAAGAGCGCTTTCCTTTTGTCAGAACTGGCCGGCCAGACCTGTCAGTTTGCGAAGAAAGTGCAACAGTTTGAACGAACGCTTGCATGATAATTCCTCGCATTCTTGTCCGGCGGGAGCAGAATTTATCAATTGACTTAATTTGATTAGTGTGTGGATACGAATCCGCTGCCGATTCTCTACGCGGTATAAGGACTAAAATAATTGACCACAAGACAAATGCAAATGGACATACATTATTTTTGTACCTAATTATTGCTGGACATGCTTTTGGGTGAAATTCTCTCGAAGGTTTTATCACAATTAAAACAATCTATAGTAAAGGTAAAGAAATTAACGCACAAACTCCTGGAGCTGTAAGCTTTCAAAATCCTTTGATAGGGTTTACATTGAAGGTTAACCGGTACAACCAAAAACGAATTTCAATGGGGATGTCGGCAATGTTATCCAAGGATTGTTCTTATTAGACGATTCACACACCAGTTTCCAAGCCGCCATTTTGTGCACGAAGAATACGCGACCTTGAGAAACGAAAGAACGCGACAGGATTCAAAGGCGAATCTCAGTAGAAAAATCTATAAGGAAGCTTCCTTCTTGTAGCCTTATAAGTCCTTTGCAATTAACACTATTAAAGCGGTACTTGATTAAATATTCCTTGTTTGTCTTTGGGTTTAACTGCCATAACACAATTTTCAAGCTATTGAACATTCCGTGAATCCAACAAATTGTTGATGAAGGGATGGATTTTACTGTATCTCATAGACTTATTCAATTGCTCATAATTTATAGTCATCAATTAAAATGATCAGCTACTCGCCCTAACATTGTCAGACGGAGAACACAACGCATTTGTCAGACTTATTTACTATCAGAAAATGTTCTTATTGCTTTGGGAATAGAGCTTTGCTGATCTGGTTTTAAGATGCGAAGCTTTGAGTTGTTTGGTTTTGGATAGACGAAATTAATTTGAGTTTCAGATAAGATACCAATGGTAGCCATTTTAATCAAGATATGCAACTAGTTTAAACAGTATAGGTCGGTCAATAATTCTTTAACATGGTTCAACTTCACACAAAATTTATAAATTGTTACAATAGATTCCTAGATATATAACGTGGACATTTAATACCCTGGATATCATCCGGTTTACTGAAAAAGAAACTTAAAAATTGAAATGAGTAGAGCCGTTGCTCAGAAATTTGAAGTACAAGATACACAATCGGGTCATACCAAGGCGAGGAACGAAAGATTACTTTGCAGTTACACGAAAATCATTCTCCCAGCTAATTAAGCTTGAGTCAAGTTGCTACCTGCGAACCTCGAAAACGTTATAAAATGATTATTTTCAAAGGAACGTCTTGGGGCCCAATAAACTGCTCCTGATTTAAAATTGGATCTCTTTCTAGCTCACTAATCGTCGCATAGAACCGGAAACCAGTTGATGGGTTGCAAACGTGAATCAACAATTACTGTTTCTTGATGTCATAGTAAACGAATCTCTCCCAACCATTTATATTTGCCAAACGGAATTCTTTGCTGTATGGAGTTAGGTCTTACACGAATCTTTGTGCGTAATTTTCACGGAGAATCTGTCTAACTGATTGTTTCATGGTGACTTTATACGCAATGCATTTTGTTATTCGTCTATAACTTACAGAAGGTCTCTAACAACGCTCAATAGAGAAAAAGAAACGAAAAGCGAGAAGGAGATTGGGAAAGAAGAACTTTGAAAGTTATGTTGTGTGCATGAAATTTGGTTACAAAGATGGTGTTGAGAAATGAAGTCAATTCATGCACGGCTTGAATTCTTTTCATGACTCAATGTGAATTCCCATCTATATTCCAATGTCATTTGTCAACGGCAACTTTAGCTCATTTTTTTGCCCGAACGAAGGAACGAAAGGAACGAAAGGAACTTAAGGAACGAAAACAGATATGAGTGATTCTATCTGTAAATATCAGTCATCTGAGGAGGTTTCTAATAAATCACAACGAATTTCTATACATAAAACACCCATTTGTGTGCTCCATGATCTGCAAGTCTGAATCTATTTTCAGATACGTAGTTAAATGTCTTTACTTTGCTACGAGCTTGTTAAGCGGAGAATTTGTCATTTCAATGTATATAATCCAAATCAGTCCTTCGACTGTATTTTCCATGCGGTGATACAATAGATGACAGAAATTCACTTTTCCTTCGACGACTTCGCTCTTACGGGTGACATAATACAACGAAATCGAAAGATGTGATACTCAAGAAGAAACGATAAATAACTTAATATGCCAGAGTCGAACCAAATCTTTGAAGGGAGAAGTTGGCACCGATATTTTACTACCATGCGTTGTTCATTGCTCTTTTGCAACCAGTCAACGAGACAGTACACTTAAGAGAATAAAGGGTTGAAATAAACGCTGGGAGTCTCTAACGTATGAAATTGTAAGTATGCATTCGGAGTCCGAAAGGATGGCTTCGTAACTCGATTTTTCCTTACCCGTTCACCTCACCCATGTTTTGTCTTTTATTTCCAGTGAAAGGAAAAAGAAAAACGAACCTATAAATAAATATATTTTTCCTGAGGTCCAACAAGAAAGGGTTGCTTTAGTCAAAGATCATTAATTTAATAGCTCAATTAGAATAGCATAGAGCTCAAGATATATACATCGGCCGTGGGTTCGAGTTCGTTCAAACATGGATGCTTCCTTTCGTCAGACTTCGTTTTAATTCTTTAAGTTACATGCTTAAGTCACTGCAATTACTATTTTATTATCGTAACATTTCGCATCCGCAGTTCAGATTTTTGGCAAAAAATATTTCTTTATGCCATGCACTGATGAATCACAATTCTGAGGAGCAGAGTAACAGGAAGGAGGTAAAAAAATTAACGGGGCAACTCTTGTAAGCTTTCAAAATGGAGAAAAGTGCAGTTCTTGTTCTTTTTTAATGGGGTTTACATAGAAGGTTAACACACTCATCGGTACAACAAAAACGAATTTCAATGGAAATGTCGACAATGTTATCCAAGGATTGTCCTTATTCGTCGATTTGCGAAGCACTAACTCAATGATACCCTATTTTACACACCAGTTTCCCAGCTGCACTTTTGCGCACGAAGAATATGCGATCTTGGGAAATGGGAGAACGCGACAGGAGTCAAAGGCGAATGTCAGTACTCGTCAGAGTTCTTTAAAGGATGGTCATAGGGAAATATGGCTTTAAGTAAGAATTACATCCAGTGATTTCTTTGAGCGTTGGAATCTTTTGTTGAATTTCTTTTTGTAGTAGCGAAGCTAGGGATTGTTAGCAATTGATCCGCAGACTTTCATGGAGTGATTTTATTAAAAGTAGCGAAGATGTAATTGCAAACATAGCGTTAACATGGAAGAGGTGTAGTTTATTCTCCGTATCGACTATTTCCTTCCTAACATCATACTTACCTTCGCTGCTGGGATATTTACATCGAACCAAGCATGAAAAGCATTTACACTATTAACACTATTAAAGCGGTACTTAATTAAATATTCCTTCGTTTGCCTTTGGATTTAACTGCCATAACACAATTTTTAAGCTACTGAACATTCAGTGAATCCAACAAATTGTTGATGAAGGAATGGATTTTACTGTATCTCATAGACTTATTCGAATAATTGTTCACAATTCATAGTAATCAATTCAAATGATCAGCTACCCGCCCTAAACATTGTCAGACGGAGAAGACGTCGCATTTGTCAGACTTATTTACTATCAGAAAATGTTCTTATTGCTTTGGGAATAGAGCCTTGCTGATCTGGTTTTAAGATGCGAAGCTTTGAGTTGTTTGGTTTTGGATAGACGAAATTAATTTGAGTTTCAGATAAGATACCAATGGTAGCCATTTTAATCAAGATATGCAACTAGTTTAAACAGTATAGGTCGGTCAATAAGTCTCCAACATGGTTCAACTTCACACAAAATTTATAAATTGTTACAATAGATTCCCAGATATATAACGTGGACATTTAATACCCTGGATATCATCCGGTTTACTGAAAAAGATACTTAGAAATTGAACTGCATGAGTAGAGCTGTTGTTCAGAAATTTGAAATACAAGATACACAGTCGTATCATACCAAGGCGAAGAACGTAAGATTACTTTGCAGTTACACGAAAATCCTCCTGCCAGCTAATTAAGCTTACTTGTCAAGTTGCTTCCTGCGAGCCTCGAAAACGTTATAAAATGATTATTTTCAAAGGAACGTTTTGGGGCCCAATAAAATGCTCCTGATTTAAAATTGGAATTATTTCTAGCTCCCTAATCGTTGCATAGAGCCGGAAACCAGTTGATGGGTTGCAAACTTGAATCAACAATTACTGTTTCTTGATGTCATAGTAAACAAATCTCTCCCAACCATAGCAAATAAATTTATATTTGCCAAACGGAATTCTTTGCTGTGTGGAGTTAGGTCTTACACGACGAATCTTTGTGCGTAATTTGCACTGAGACCTCGTACGCAATGCATTTTCGTATTCGTCTATAACTTACAGAAGGTCTCCAAGAACGCTCGATAGAGAGAAAGAAATGAAAAGAGAGAAGGAGAATGATTGGGAAAGAAGAACTCTGAAAGTTATTTTGTGTGCATGGAATTTGGTTACAAAGATGGTGTTGGGAAATGAAGTCAACCCTGCACGGCTTGAATTCTTTTCATGACTTAATGTGAATTCCCATCTATATTCCAAGGTCATTTGTTAACGGTAACTTTAGCTCATTTTTTTGCCCGAACGAAGGAACGAAAGGAACGGAAGGAACGAAAACAGATATGGGTGATTCTATCTGTAAATATCAGTCATCTGACGAGGTTTCCAAAAAATCCCAACGAATTTCTGTACATATAACAACCATTTGTGTTCTCCTTGATCTGCAAGTCTGAATCTATTTTCAGATACGTAGTTAAATGTCTTTACTTTGCTACGAGCTTGTTAAGCGGAGAATTTGTCATTTCAATGTATATAATCCAAATCAGTCCTTCGACTGTATTTTCCATGCGGTGATACAATAGATGACAGAAATTCACTTTTCCTTCGACGACTTCGCTCTTACGGGTGACATAATACAACGAAATCGAAAGATGTGGTACTCAAGAAGAAACGATAAATAACTTAATATGCCAGAGTCGAACCAAATCTTTGAAGGGAGAAGTTGGCACCGATATTTTACTACCATGCGTTGTTCATTGCTCTTTTGCAACCAGTCAACGAGACAGTACACTTAAGAGAATAAAGGGTTGAAATAAACGCTGGGAGTCTCTAACGTATGAAATTGTAAGTATGCATTCGGAGTCCGAAAGGATGGCTTCATAACTCGATTTTTCCTTACCCGTTCACCTCACCCATGTTTTGTCTTTTATTTCCAGTGAAAAGAAAAAGAAAAACGAACCTATAAATAAATATATTTTTCCTGAGGTCCAACAAGAAAGGGTTGCTTTAGTCAAAGATCATTAATTTAATAGCTCAATTAGAATAGCATAGAGCTCAAGATATATACATTGGCCGCGGGTTCGAGTTCGTTCAAACATGGATGCTTCCTTTCGTCAGACTTCGTTTTAATTCTTTAATTTACACGCTTTTAAGTCGCTGCAATTACTATTTTATTATCGTAACATTTCGCATCCGCAGTTCAGATTTTTGGCAAAAAATATTTCTTTATGCCATGCACTGATGAATCACAATTCTGAGGAGCAGAGTAACAGGAAGGAGGTAAAAAAACTTAACGGGGCAACACTTGTAAGCTTTCAAAATGGAGAAAAGTGCAGTTCTTGTTCTTTTTTAATGGGGTTTACATTGAAGGTTAACACACTCATCGGTACAACAAAAACGAATTTCAATGGAAATGTCGACAATGTTATCCAAGGATTGTCCTTATTCGTCGATTTGCGAAGCACTAACTCAATGATACCCTATTTTACACACCAGTTTCCCAGCTGCACTTTTGCGCACGAAGAATATGCGATCTTGGGAAATGGGAGAACGCGACAGGAGTCAAAGGCGAATCTCACTGCTCGTCAGAGTTCTTTAAAGGATGGTCGAAGGGAAATATGGCTTTAAGTAAGAATACAAGACCAAATACAAAACAAGTTGATGGGTTGGAAACTTGAATCAACAATTACTGTTTGTTGATGTCATAGTAAACAAATCTCTCCCAACCATAGCAAATAAATTTATATTTGCCAAACGGAATTCTTTGCCGTGTGGAGTTAGGTCTTACACGAATCTTTGTGCGTAATTTGCACTGAGACCTCGTACGCAATGCATTTTCGTATTCGTCTATAACTTAGAGAAGGTATCTAAGAACGCTCATTAAAGAAAAAGAAATGAAAAGGGAGAAGGAGAATGATTGGGAAAGAAGAACTTTGAAAGTTATATTGTGTGCATAGAGTTTGGTTACAAAGATGGTTTTGGGAAATGAAGTTAACCCTGCACGGCTTGAATTGAATTTCTTTTCATGACTCAATGTGAATTCTCATCTATATTCCAAGGTTATTTGTTAACGGTAACTATTACTTAAGGAACGAAAACAGATATGAGTGATTCTATCTGTAAATATCAGTAATCTGAGGAGGTTTCCAAAAAAATCCCAACGAATTTCTACATATATAACACCCATTTGTCTGTTCCTTGATCTTCAAGTCTGAATCCATTCCCAGATACGTAGTTGAATGTCTTAACTTTGCTACTGGCTTGTTAAGCGGAGAATTTGTCATTTCATTGTATATAATCGAAATCAGTCCTTCGACTGTATTTTCTATGCCCTTTTACAATAGATGACAGAAATTCAGTTTTAGTTCGACAACTTTGTTCTAACGGGTGACAGGATACAAAGAAATCGAAAGATGTTGTATTCAAGAAGAAGCAAGAAGGAACTTAATATGTTAAAGTCGAAAAAAATCTTCGAAGCCAGCAGTTGCCACCAATATTTTACTACCATACGTTGTTCATTGCTCTTTTTGCAACCAGTCAACGAGACAGTACACTTAAGAGAATGAACGGTTGAATTGAACGTTCGAAGGCTCTAAAATGTGAAATGGTAAATATGCATTAGGAGTCCGAAAGGATGGCTCAAATAACTCGATTCTTACTTACATGTTCACCTCACCCATGTTTTGTCTTTTATCTCCACTTGAAAGAAAAATAAAAACGAACCTATAAATATATACATTTGTCGTGAGGTCCAACAAGAAAGGGTTGGTTTAGTCAACGATCTTTAATTGAAACTTACGCTCGCAATAGGTAAAATAGAATAGCATAGAGCCCAAGATATAGACATCGGCCGTGGGTTCAAGTTTCGTTCAAACCTGGCCCCAGTTGTTCAAACGATGGATAGCGTTATCCGCCGGATAAATCACTATCCACTAGATAACTCAGTTGGCTATGCTAGTGTTTATCCGCTGGATAGTGGTTTATCCGGTGGATGGCGCTATCAATCGTTTGAACAACTGGGGCCTGGTTGTTTTCTTTTTTCAGACTTACATGCTTCGGTCACTGCAATGACTTTTAATATCGCAACATTAGGCATCCGCTGCTCAGATTTTTGGCAGAAATATTTCTTCATGCAACGCACTGTTGAATCACAATTCTGAAGAGCAGAGTAACAGGAAGGAGGTAAAGAAATTAGCGGAGAAACTCTTGTAAGCTTTGAAAATGGAGAAAAGTGTAGGTTTTGTTTTTGTTTTATTGGGTTTACATTGAGGGTTAACACAGTCACCGGTACAACAAAAACGAATTTCAATGAAAATGTTGGCAATGTTATCGGAGGATTGTCCCTATTAGACGATTTGTGAAGCACTAACTAAATGATACCCTATTTCACACACCAGTTTCCTAGCTGCAATTTTGCGCACGAAGAATATGCGATCTTGAGAAACTTAAGAACGCGACAGGATTCAAAGTCGAATCTCACTGCTCGTTAGAGTTCTTTAAAAGATGGTCATAGGGAAATATACCTTTAAGTAAGAATGGCATCCAGTGATTTTTTCGAGCGCCGGAATTTTTTGTCGAATATTTTTTATTGTAGCGAGGCTAGAGATTGTTAGCATTTGATCCGCAGACTTTGATGTAATGATTTTATTAAAAGTAACGAAGATGAATTGCAAACATAGCGTTGACATGGAAGAGGTGCAGTTTATTCTGCGTATCGAGTTTGCTCCCTAACATCATACTTCCCTTCGCTGCTGGGAAATCTACATCGAACCAAGTATGGAAAGCATGATTAGTGTGTGGATACGAGTCAAGAATATTGTAAACGAGATTTACAACTAACCAATTATAATAGCAAATTGGTAACATCTCGAAATATTTCCGGGTTGAAGACTCTTGGTGTATGATTCCTTAGCCGATTCTCTACACTGTATAAGCACCAGAACAATTGACCACAAGACAAATGCAAATGGTCATCCTTTTGGGTGAGATTTCTCTCGAAGGTTTTATCACAATTACAACAATCTATAAGGAAGCTTGCTTCTTGTATCCTTATACGTCCTTTGCAATTAACACTATTAAAGCGGTACTTAATTAAATATTTCTTTTTTGTCTTTGGATTTAACTGCCATAACACTGAACATTCAGTGAATCAAACAAATGGCTGATGAAGGGAAGGATTTTACTGTATCTCATAGACTTATTCAATTGTTCATAATTCATAGTCATCAATTCAAATGATCAGCTACTCGCGTAGACAGAGAAGACGACCCATTTGTCAGACTTACTTACTATGAGAAAATGTTGTTATTGCTTTGGAAAAAGAGTTGCTGATCTGGCTTTAAGATGCGCAGCTTTGAGTTGTTTGGTTTTGGATAGACGGAATTTATTTGAGTTTCAGATAAGATATCAATAGTAGCCATTTTAAATCAAGATATGCAACTAGTTCAAACAGTATAGGTCGGTGAATAAGTCTCTAACATGGTTGAACTTCACACAAAATTTATAAATTGTTACAATAGATTCCCAGATATATAACGTAGACATTTAATACCCGGGATATCATCCGGGTTTACTGAAAAAGATACTTAAAAATTGAACTGAGTAGAGCTGTTATTCAGAAATTTGAACTGCAAGATACATATTCGTGTCATACCAAGGCGAAGAACGTAAGATTACTTTGCAATTGCACGAAAATCATTCGCCCTGCTAATTAAGCTAAAGTCAAGTTGCTACCTGGGAACCTCGAAAACGTTATAAAATGATTATTTTCAAAGCAACGTTTTGGGCCCCAATGAGATGCTTCTGATTTAAGAATGGATCTCTTTCTAGCTCCCTAATCGTAGCATACAGCCGGAAACCAGTTGATGGGTTGCAAACTTGAATCAACTATTACTGTTTCTTGATGTCTTAGTAAACAAATCTCTCTCAAGCATAGCAAATAAATTTATATTTGCCAAACGGAATTCTTTGCTGTGTGGAGTTAGGTCTTACACGAATCTTTGTGCGTAATTTGCACTGAGACCTCGTACGCAATGCATTTTCGTATTCGTCTATAACTTAGAGAAGGTATCTAAGAACGCTCATTAAAGAAAAAGAAATGAAAAGGGAGAAGGAGAATGATTGGGAAAGAAGAACTTTGAAAGTTATATTGTGTGCATAGAGTTTGGTTACAAAGATGATTTTGGGAAATGAAGTTAACCCTGCACGGCTTGAATTGAATTTCTTTTCATGACTCAATGTGAATTCTCATCCATATTCCAAGGTTATTTGTTAACGGTAACTATTACTTAAGGAACGAAAACAGATATGAGTGATTCTATCTGTAAATATCAGTAATCTGAGGAGGTTTCCAAAAAAATCCCAACGAATTTCTACATATATAACACCCATTTGTCTGTTCCTTGATCTTCAAGTCTGAATCCATTCCCAGATACGTAGTTGAATGTCTTAACTTTGCTACTGGCTTGTTAAGCGGAGAATTTGTCATTTCATTGTATATAATCGAAATCAGTCCTTCGACTGTATTTTCTATGCCCTTTTACAATAGATGACAGAAATTCACTTTTAGTTCGACAACTTTGTTCTAACGGGTGACAGGATACAAAGAAATCGAAAGATGTTGTATTCAAGAAGAAGCAAGAAGGAAGTCGAAAAAAATCTTCGAAGCCAGCAGTTGCCACCAATATTTTACTACCATACGTTGTTCATTGCTCTTTTTGCAACCAGTCAACGAGACAGTACACTTAAGAGAATGAACGGTTGAATTGAACGTTCGAAGGCTCTAAAATGTGAAATGGTAAATATGCATTAGGAGTCTGAAAGGATGGCTCACATAACTCGATTCTTACTTACATGTTCACCTCACCCATGTTTTGTCTTTTATCTCCACTTGAAAGAAAAATAAAAACGAACCTATAAATATATACATTTGTCGTGAGGTCCAACAAGAAAGGGTTGGTTTAGTCAACGATCTTTAATTGAAACTTACGCTCGCAATAGGTAAAATAGAATAGCATAGAGCCCAAGATATAGACATCGGCCGTGGGTTCAAGTTTCGTTCAAACCTGGCCCCAGTTGTTCAAACGATGGATAGCGTTATCCGCCGGATAAATCACTATCCACTAGATAACTCAGTTGGCTTTGCTAGTGTTTATCCGCTGGATAGTGGTTTATCCGGTGGATGGCGCTATCAATCGTTTGAGCAACTGGGGCCTGGTTGTTTTCTTTTTTCAGACTTACATGCTTCGGTCACTGCAATGACTTTTAATATCGCAAAATTAGGCATCCGCTGCTCAGATTTTTGGCAGAAATATTTCTTCATGCAACGCACTGTTGAATCACAATTCTGAAGAGCAGAGTAACAGGAAGGAGGTAAAGAAATTAGCGGAGAAACTCTTGTAAGCTTTGAAAATGGAGTAAAGTGTAGGTTTTGTTTTTGTTTTATTGGGTTTACATTGAGGGTTAACACAGTCACCGGTACAACAAAAACGAATTTCAATGAAAATGTTGGCAATGTTATCGGAGGATTGTCCCTATTAGACGATTTGTGAAGCACTAACTAAATGATACCCTATTTCACACACCAGTTTCCTAGCTGCAATTTTGCGCACGAAGAATATGCGATCTTGAGAAACTTAAGAACGCGACAGGATTCAAAGTCGAATCTCACTGCTCGTTAGAGTTCTTTAAAAGATGGTCATAGGGAAATATACCTTTAAGTAAGAATGGCATCCAGTGATTTTTTCGAGCGCCGGAATTTTTTGTCGAATATTTTTTATTGTAGCGAGGCTAGAGATTGTTAGCATTTGATCCGCAGACTTTGATGTAATGATTTTATTAAAAGTAACGAAGATGAATTGCAAACATAGCGTTGACATGGAAGAGGTGCAGTTTATTCTGCGTATTGAGTTTGCTCCCTAACATCATACTTCCCTTCGCTGCTGGGAAATCTACATCGAACCAAGTATGGAAAGCATGATTAGTGTGTGGATACGAGTCAAGAATATTGTAATCGAGATTTACAACTAACCAATTATAATAGCAAATTGGTAACATCTCGAAATATTTCCGGGTTGAAGACACTTGGTGTATGATTCCTTAGCCGATTCTCCACACTTTATAAGCACCAGAACAATTGACCACAAGACAAATGCAAATGGTCATCCTTTTGGGTGAGATTTCTCTCGAAGGTTTTATCACAATTACAACAATCTATAAGGAAGCTTGCTTCTTGTATCCTTATACGTCCTTTGCAATTAACACTATTAAAGCGGTACTTAATTAAATATTTCTTTTTTGTCTTTGGATTTAACTGCCATAACACTGAACATTCAGTGAATCAAACAAATGGCTGATGAAGGGAAGGATTTTACTGTATCTCATAGACTTATTCAATTGTTCATAATTCATAGTCATCAATTCAAATGATCAGCTACTCGCGTAGACAGAGAAGACGACGCATTTGTCAGACTTACTTACTATGAGAAAATGTTGTTATTGCTTTGGAAAAAGAGTTGCTGATCTGGCTTTAAGATGCGCAGCTTTGAGTTGTTTGGTTTTGGATAGACGGAATTTATTTGAGTTTCAGATAAGATATCAATAGTAGCCATTTTAAATCAAGATATGCAACTAGTTCAAACAGTATAGGTCGGTGAATAAGTCTCTAACATGGTTGAACCTCACACAAAATTTATAAATTGTTACAATAGATTCCCAGATATATAACGTAGACATTTAATACCCGGGATATCATCCGGGTTTACTGAAAAAGATACTTAAAAATTGAACTGAGTAGAGCTGTTATTCAGAAATTTGAACTGCAAGATACATAGTCGTGTCATACCAAGGCGAAGAACGTAAGATTACTTTGCAATTGCACGAAAATCATTCGCCCTGCTAATTAAGCTAAAGTCAAGTTGCTACCTGGGAACCTCGAAAACGTTATAAAATGATTATTTTCAAAGGAACGTTTTGGGCCCCAATGAGATGCTTCTGATTTAAGAATGGATCTCTTTCTAGCTCCCTAATCGTAGCATACAGCCGGAAACCAGTTGATGGGTTGCAAACTTGAATCAACTATTACTGTTTCTTGATGTCTTAGTAAACAAATCTCTCTCAAGCATAGCAAATAAATTTATATTTGCCAAACGGAATTCTTTGCCGTGTGGAGTTAGGTCTTACACGAATCTTTGTGCGTAATTTGCACTGAGACCTCGTACGCAATGCATTTTCGTATTCGTCTATAACTTAGAGAAGGTATCTAAGAACGCTCATTAAAGAAAAAGAAATGAAAAGGGAGAAGGAGAATGATTGGGAAAGAAGAACTTTGAAAGTTATATTGTGTGCATAGAGTTTGGTTACAAAGATGGTTTTGGGAAATGAAGTTAACCCTGCACGGCTTGAATTGAATTTCTTT
This sequence comes from Montipora capitata, assembly GCA_949126865.1. Lineage (NCBI taxonomy): Eukaryota > Metazoa > Cnidaria > Anthozoa > Scleractinia > Acroporidae > Montipora > Montipora capitata. Next base: position 8,819,339 of record OX421450.1, read on the forward strand.
TCATGACTCAATGTGAATTCTCATCCATATTCCAAGGTTATTTGTTAACGGTAACTATTACTTAAGGAACGAAAACAGATATGAGTGATTCTATCTGTAAATATCAGTAATCTGAGGAGGTTTCCAAAAAAATCCCAACGAATTTCTACATATATAACACCCATTTGTCTGTTCCTTGATCTTCAAGTCTGAATCCATTCCCAGATACGTAGTTGAATGTCTTAACTTTGCTACTGGCTTGTTAAGCGGAGAATTTGTCATTTCATTGTATATAATCGAAATCAGTCCTTCGACTGTATTTTCTATGCCCTTTTACAATAGATGACAGAAATTCACTTTTAGTTCGACAACTTTGTTCTAACGGGTGACAGGATACAAAGAAATCGAAAGATGTTGTATTCAAGAAGAAGCAAGAAGGAACTTAATATGTTAAAGTCGAAAAAAATCTTCGAAGCCAGCAGTTGCCACCAATATTTTACTACCAAACGTTGTTCATTGCTCTTTTTGCAACCAGTCAACGAGACAGTACACTTAAGAGAATGAACGGTTGAATTGAACGTTCGAAGGCTCTAAAATGTGAAATGGTAAATATGCATTAGGAGTCCGAAAGGATGGCTCACATAACTCGATTCTTACTTACCTGTTCACCTCACCCATGTTTTGTCTTTTATCTCCACTTGAAAGAAAAATAAAAACGAACCTATAAATATATACATTTGTCGTGAGGTCCAACAAGAAAGGGTTGGTTTAGTCAACGATCTTTAATTGAAACTTACGCCCGCAATAGGTAAAATAGAATAGCATAGAGCCCAAGATATAGACATCGGCCGTGGGTTCAAGTTTCGTTCAAACCTGACCCCAGTTTATCCACCGGATAAATCACTATCCACTAGATAACTCAGTTGGCTTTGCTAGTGTTTATCCGCTGGATAGTGGTTTATCCGGTGGATGGCGCTATCAATCGTTTGAACAACTGGGGCCTGGTTGTTTTCTTTTTTCAGACTTACATGCTTCGGTCACTGCAATGACTTTTAATATCGCAACATTAGGCATCCGCTGCTCAGATTTTTGGCAGAAATATTTCTTCATGCAACGCACTGTTGAATCACAATTCTGAAGAGCAGAGTAACAGGAAGGAGGTAAAGAAATTAGCGGAGAAACTCTTGTAAGCTTTGAAAATGGAGAAAAGTGTAGGTTTTGTTTTTGTTTTATTGGGTTTACATTGAGGGTTAACACAGTCACCGGTACAACAAAAACGAATTTCAATGAAAATGTTGGCAATGTTATCGGAGGATTGTCCCTATTAGACGATTTGTGAAGCACTAACTAAATGATACCCTATTTCACACACCAGTTTCCTAGCTGCAATTTTGCGCACGAAGAATATGCGATCTTGAGAAACTTAAGAACGCGACAGGATTCAAAGTCGAATCTCACTGCTCGTTAGAGTTCTTTAAAAGATGGTCATAGGGAAATATACCTTTAAGTAAGAATGGCATCCAGTGATTTTTTCGAGCGCCGGAATTTTTTGTCGAATATTTTTTATTGTAGCGAGGCTAGAGATTGTTAGCATTTGATCCGCAGACTTTGATGTAATGATTTTATTAAAAGTAACGAAGATGAATTGCAAACATAGCGTTGACATGGAAGAGGTGCAGTTTATTCTGCGTATCGAGTTTGCTCCCTAACATCATACTTCCCTTCGCTGCTGGGAAATCTACATCGAACCAAGTATGGAAAGCATGATTAGTGTGTGGATACGAGTCAAGAATATTGTAATCGAGATTTACAACTAACCAATTATAATAGCAAATTGGTAACTTCTCTAAATATTTCCGGGTTGAAGACATTTGGTGTATGATTCCTTAGCCGATTCTCTACACTGTATAAGCACCAGAACAATTGACCACAAGACAAATGCAAATGGTCATCCTTTTGGGTGAGATTTCTCTCGAAGGTTTTATCACAATTACAACAATCTATAAGGAAGCTTGCTTCTTGTATCCTTATACGTCCTTTGCAATTAACACTATTAAAGCGGTACTTAATTAAATATTTCTTTTTTGTCTTTGGATTTAACTGCCATAACACTGAACATTCAGTGAATCAAACAAATGGCTGATGAAGGGAAGGATTTTACTGTATCTCATAGACTTATTCAATTGTTCATAATTCATAGTCATCAATTCAAATGATCAGCTACTCGCGTAGACAGAGAAGACGACGCATTTGTCAGACTTACTTACTATGAGAAAATGTTGTTATTGCTTTGGAAAAAGAGTTGCTGATCTGGCTTTAAGATGCGCAGCTTTGAGTTGTTTGGTTTTGAATAGACGGAATTTATTTGAGTTTCAGATAAGATATCAATAGTAGCCATTTTAAATCAAGATATGCAACTAGTTCAAACAGTATAGGTCGGTGAATAAGTCTCTAACATGGTTGAACTTCACACAAAATTTATAAATTGTTACAATAGATTCCCAGATATATAACGTAGACATTTAATACCCGGGATATCATCCGGTTTACTGAAAAAGATACTTAAAAATTGAACTGAGTAGAGCTGTTATTCAGAAATTTGAACTGCAAGATACATAGTCGTGTCATACCAAGGCGAAGAACGTAAGATTACTTTGCAATTGCACGAAAATCATTCGCCCTGCTAATTAAGCTAAAGTCAAGTTGCTACCTGGGAACCTCGAAAACGTTATAACATGATTATTTTCAAAGGAACGTTTTGGGCCCCAATGAGATGCTTCTGATTTAAGATTGGATCTCTTTCTAGCTCCCTAATCGTAGCATACAGCCGGAAACCAGTTGATGGGTTGCAAACTTGAATCAACTATTACTGTTTCTTGATGTCTTAGTAAACAAATCTCTCTCAAGCATAGCAAATAAATTTATATTTGCCAAACGGAATTCTTTGCTGTGTGGAGTTAGGTCTTACACGAATCTTTGTGGGTAATTTGCACGTAGAATCTGTCTTGAATGTTTGTTTCGTGGTGACTTTATACGCAATGCTTTTTCTTATTCCTCTATAACTTACTGAAGGTATCTAAAACCGCTCAATAGGGAAAAAGAAATGTAAAGCGAGAAGGAGATTTGGAAAGAAGAACTCTGAAAGTTATGTTGTGTTCATGGAGTGTGTTCACAAAGATGGTGTTGGGAAGTGAAGTCAACGCTGCACGGCTTGAATTCTTTTCATGACTTAATGTGAATTCTCATTCCAAGGTTATTTGTTAACGGTAACTATTTCTTCAGGAACGAAAACAGATATGAGTGATTCTATCTGTAACTATCAGTAATCTGAGGAGGTTTCCAAAAACCCCAAGGAATTTCTACATATATAACACCCATTTGTCTGTTCCTTGATCTTGAAGTCTGAATCCATTCCCAGAAACGTAGTTAAATGTCTTAACTTTGCTACTGGCTTGTTAAGCGGAGAATTTGTCATTTCATTGTATATAATCGAAATCAGTCCTTCGACTGTATTTTCCATGCCCTGATACAATAGATGACAGAAATTCACTTTTAGTTCGACAACTTTGCTCTTACGGGTGACATGATACAACGAAATCGAAAGATGTTGTACTCAAGAAGAAACAAGAAGTAACTTAATATGTTAAAGTCGAAAAAAATCTTCGAAGCGAGCAGTTGGCACCGATATTTTACTACCATGCGTTGTTCATTACTCTTTTGGCAACCAGTCAACGAGACAGTACACCTAAGAGAATGAAAAGTTGAATTGAACGTTCGATGGCTTACAATTAATTGAATTATTGCTTACCCGTTCACCTCACCCATGTTTTTTCTCATATTTCCAGTTGAAAGAAAACAAAAAATTAACCCATAAATATATATATTTGTCCTGAGGTCCCACATGAAAGGGTTGGTTTAGTCAAAGATCTTTAATTTAAACGTTCGCTCGCAATTGCTCAATTTGAATAGCGGCATAGAGCCCAAGATATATTCATCGGCCGTGGGTTTGAGTTTCGTTCAAACCTGGTTGTTTCCTTTTGTCAGGCTTCGTTTTTAACTTTTTAAGTTACGTGCCTCAGTCTCTGCCATGACCATTTCAATATGGAATTATTTCACATCCACAGTTCAGATATATTTGGCAGAAATATTTCTTCATGCCCTGCACTGATGAATCACAATTCTGAAGAGCAGGGTAACAGGAACGAGGTAAACAAAATAAATTGAGAAACTCTTGTAGCCTTTCAAAATCGAGAAAAGTACAGTTCTTGTTCTTTTTTAAATAGGGTTTATATTGAAGGTTACATCCAGTGGTTTTTTCGAGCGCCAGAATCTTTTGTCCAATATTTTTTGTTGTAGCGAGGCTAGGGGATGTTATTAGCAATTGATCCGCAGACTTTGATGGAGAGATTTCCTTGCTCTGCTTTATGCTTTCCAAAGTCCCAAACGGGGTACCCTTTAGTGAAGCTGAGTGTTTGTTTCCAGCTTGTTGGTTGGCCATAGGATACAGCTGTCAAGCATATTCAGGCTCTGCACGGCGCGTGTTATAACCTTGATTACAAGTTTCTCATGGCTAGCAAATTTTGACAATGCCTTCCGCTACATTTTGCGGTAGCACAAGTTCATTGGTTATGATGATTCTCTTACTAGGAAAGCAAAACACTGAAAACACTGCAACCACGGATTAAAGGGTATCCATTGTACTGGATTGAGTGTGGCTTGGCTTCCCAGCAGATATCACCGAAACACGATGCAAAAGACAACATGTTCAGTGGAGGCGGAATAATAATCGTATTTTTCAATAAGCTGGTATTTGGTAGACGTACTTTAGTACAGAGCTCATACAATTAAACAACAGTTGCAGCAGAAGCTAAATGATTCCAATTGGCATCTGGAAATGGGTTCTTAAGGTCTAACTCATGATGAGAACTTATTTTATCAAGTTAAGTACAGATCATGCTTCCTGCATGGTTTACCACGGCATTGAGGTGAAATGTCAAATGTTCATTTCCATGGCGAATATTGCCGAACAAGGTCCTGAGAATTAGTGTTCATCGATGTTTGGTCCCCTTACGTGCTTGCATTTCACTGAATTGGTATCTAGCGCCCGTGTTTGAAATATGTTTTTGCGTAGACTGCTAGATGACGACCGTGAGGAGTATTTTGTACTGAGTTGTGTTCATGCTTCAATGAATGCCTGCTTTAACTTAAGAAAGTTAGAAATTGGCTCATAACCTCTTGAGATGTTCTCAGCCCATATCATAAATTCAGTTTCATTGCGAAAAGAAGAATGCAGCTTGAAGATATTTTGACTGGACTTCTGTGCAAACAATCAATTCCCGACTGAAATAACATCAATGATGCAAAGATGACAGACAGTCGAATATTGGCGATTTCCATGCAAAGATTATGCTACGAATGCAGAAAATTCGATTTCTACCTGACCTCAACACGCTTAGTGCATTACAATAGCGAATTATTAAAATGTAGTGCTTTATTTAGGGTTATACTAATTAAGGAATTAGCGACAAAGCCCAGCATTCCTCTGGTGATTAAATGTTTCCACATACCTGCTAATATGATGAAGTATATCCGCGTGCCATATTCAAGAGCAAGATTACCCTTGACTGTATATCGTTTTTTGAGAAAGATTACTCCTTCTCAGGCTAATTAAGGGCGTGGCTGAGCCACTACAAAGGACCCCCGCAGGGAATTTAGAAACTCCTATTTTTAATGAATTAAACAAAGTTTATTGTTCAATAGATTGATCACGTTTTTCATGTGACTAGGTTAAACGAATGCCATTTGTGACATTTGTGACAGTGCTTGTCAGTAGCACGTGATATCACTTGCCCTGTGACTTCACAAAATGAGTATTCAATAATGGGGCGAAGTTCCGCCTCATAATTGTGAAACCCCTTGGCAAAAAATTAATAAGCAGAACTGTGCGGGTCCGCAAATGATCCCAACCTCGTTCCCAGGGACTCCATGCACAGAGACCCTGGGGACGAGGTTGAAATGATCCCAGGACCGCAAATGATCTCAGAACCGCAAACGATCCCCAAACTGTACCGCAAATGATCCCCATTTTGGACCGCAAATGAGCCCGAAAAAAAAAAAAAAAGAAGTAAGGAATGGCATGGAGGGTGGAATGGTCTGGATAGAAAATTAATGTGAAGAGCGCTCACAACAGGTTCTGCCTCATTATAGTTTTTCAGAAAGACTGCATTTTGTTTCTTACCATGCTGTTATAAATTTGCCACATTTAATTATCGGATACAATCATCAAACAACTAACTTGGACGCAGTTTTAACTGATTGTGACCAGGGACTCGGTACTCGTACCCTGCGTTTGTTTGCCAGATTTGTTCGAATATCTCGACTGTTTGTTCCAGAAACGGGCATTCCACCCTCCATGCCATTCCTTACTTTTTTTTCGGGATCATATGCGGTCCAAAATGGGGATCATTTGCGTTCCGGGATCATTTGCGGTCCAATATAATATGGGGATCATTTGCGGTCCTGGTATCATTTGCGGTACAATTTGGGAATCGTTTGTGGTTCTGGGATCATTTGCGGACCGGTACAGAACTACTTGAGTCATGTTCTGCTTTGTATGGTTACATTTGTAATTTCAATGAGCACGTTGGCAAAACCAGGATCGGATCGGATCGGATCGACAAAACTCGGACCGGATCAATAACAAAATTCCCTCCAAAAGTAGACAAATGAGGTCCCTGGGTTACCAGTTAAAGTTACTTCCCACCTTGGCAGGTGTCCTTTGGGAAACATTTCGTACGCGCCTTAGTCTTAATAAAATCCTTACAAACTATACATCAGAAGAAAGCTTAATAAATGTAGACAGTTTTTTATGCAAGGGCCGGCTGAACAAAGAACAATTGCCGCATCTTCCGAGATCTGACCAGCAAATAATATTTAGACTAAAAACTAAATAATTATGCAAAAAAATAATTATGCAACTCCATGAAGAAGTCAGGCCGCACCTGACGAAATATTGGTCAAACAAAAAATATATATTCTCACAGACGTACAACCAGCCTTGCATAATTATTTTGTTTTTGAAATAATGGCTGATTTTTGAGATGACTATAAAAAAGACTAAAAGTTACTAAAAATCTTTAAGAACAATAACGTTTTCGACCGTACGGTTATTAGCCTGTGTACAGCCGCCCGCTCTCCGAAAAAAAAAATCGGAGAGGAGCGTCTGTGATTTACCGTTGATAATCGTGTTCCATACCACGTGATTTTTCCTGGAATGTGTGGAAAATGATTTGATTGGTTATTACCCATCGATCATTACATCACTGAAACAACGAGTTTTGATTGGCTTTTATTTTTATTTCTCCACATCAACACCGTGAGAACCACCGTGAGAGATTTTACGATGAGTTCATGTGCACTTTGAGCACGGTACAAAATACGAATAATCTTTTTGATTGTCAAAGAGGTTTTTCTTTTAAAGTACGAGCGGAATTGCTATCTATGGAGTGTAAAGTGGAAATCGATTCGACGTACATTTGTAGGAATTGTTGTCAGCGCAAAAGAAACGAAAGCGCTCTTCACGAGGTGAATATAGCACTATTCAAAAGATTGTCCACTCGAAAACGTCTCCCGCTATTCCTTACCAGTCAATGTAATCCCAACGCCTTGCTCGGACCAGCCTAGCCATTCTCAAGCACAATCTACAAAGCGTAGTGCCCTGGAAGATTTGAGATGTGAACACATCGAGGAAAATAACAGTTCATCGGCAACGATCTGTGCTGCTCTGAAGATCAGAGCCGTACCCGGTTGGAAGGCTTGCAAATACATCCTTTCCTTTAAAGAGGGCTTCTATGCTATAAAGCCAAGGTATCTTAAAACTATCCGAGACGCTCTTCAATGCACGTTTGAAATCTACCTCATTGACCACCATTTTGAGAAATTTAGCTCCAACGAAATATGAGCCACGCAAATTTTGGTCAGCGTAGATCAGTCCGGGAAATAGCCAAAACTGTCTATATGGTGACGTCATCAAAATGGCGTCACTGCTCGAGTCCCGTTGTTATGGGCCCTTTTCGTCTGTTGCCTTTTTAGTTCCATTGTCTACGCCAAATCTGATTGTGCGCATGTGCACATTGACACAGAGTGAATGCACTGCTTGAACAGTAATGGCTGTCGAAGATTCCAACTTGCGAATTTCGAAGTTGAAGTTTGGCGATTGTGTCGGTTTTGGAAGCTTGGGAGACTCACTTACCGCCTAAAAATTGCAAATTAGAGGTACGTGTATTTTTTTGTCGCTATATAAAAAATATCCTGGGAAAGGACAGTAATTTTATTTCAGTTTGGTGCATAGAAGGTCATTATGCACAGTGGGTTTGTTAATATGCAAGACCGATTAAAGTTTGAGACTGGTCGACTTCACTTTCGGCACCATATTGCCGTTATGGTGCTGTTGTCGCATCTAACCAATTTCTCCAAATCTGTTAGTACGTCCGGGAATAAGAGTAAAGGAGAAGACATGGATGCTAATTACCTATCTACTTGACATTGAATTAAAATTGTAAGAGAATAATTTTCTTTATGTAAATCACTCCAAATGATGAAAGGGTTAAAGCAGAATAATTGCTTATTCTTGTTAATGAATAACTTGCTCATGCTTTGTCATTTAAGGTGAGAACTTGGTTTTTGTCAATAATTGGTGTGCAAAATCCCAAAGAAGAAGTGGTGGAGTCAAGAAGGAAGTATGACTTTGGTGGTGTTAGCTTGGAGGATAAAGCTGAGAAAAGAGCGGTGAGAAATAGTCAAATATCTCAAATATGTAATTTCAAAATATGTAATGTAGCATTTGTAGATATTGGCATTCCAAAGTGATACATGTAGTTGTTTTGCTAACATCTGAACAGTAAAGTGCATGAATAAAATAAACAAGGATGATGTCATCTCATAAAGACTCAACATTTGTGGGTGGGATTATAGAGGGGATTATATAGGGATTATATGGGTACTTTTAGTTTTTTAACAATGTAGATAGGTGTCCTTACTTAGTGGGAAACTGCTATTTTACTTGACACGTTAATAAAGTTATTATTATTATTATTATTATTAACATTCATTTTGAATGCAAACTTTTGTTAATTTTTACATTGATGCCAGATAATATACAGAAGGTTTCCATTTGATTGTGGTCTGCAACAATAAAACAGGCCAATCTCATGTAGGTGAACAAGCAATTCTATTTATGAACAACCTGCTACATGGGCTTGGAAATAACAATGACAGCAATATTTCTCACTGCTTGTTGTGTTGTAAATTGGGAGTTTCCAAGACTGGACCAGATGACCACTTAAACTTGGAGTTCCTATACTTTAAGTCTACAATGCAATTGTTGTTTGTTTTCAAATTTTAGATATCTAAAAGCAGAAGGCTCCGATGTACTTCAGTCCTTAGATGGCCCAATTGTGGATACAAAATTGAAGATCTTTGAGAAAATCCTGCAGAAAAATTAAAAGAAGTTGTTTGACGAGCACTTCATTGATGGAAAGAAGAGACCAGAAGTAAGCCACCATCCTCTGTATGTCACTGTTGAGCAAAGAGTTGTAGCAGAGGACATAAACAATGCAACTAAAGATGAAATCTTGGGAAGAATTGCTGATAAGCTTCAGCAGGTTTCTGATGAAGATGTAAGAGGACCCCTGTCGATCAAACTACAGTTACTTAAAGCTCAACCCAACAAAGCCAAAAAGGACACCGTAGTTCTTTTATACAATGAAATTGTTGAAGAGTTAGGGGACCTTCAAGCAATGCAGGACGCCTGCATCCCTCAAGATGAGAAGGAAAATGATAACCAATAGCTCACTATGGGACAGTTTTAATGCAATCCACTGACAGTGCAACATAGAGTGTATATATAATTTTCTGCTTTTCCATTGTTGTGAGACATTACACTTTAGATATGGTTGGCTTGTTAGGTTTAAAAATTTAGGGATGTCAGCTGCAAGGCAATGTTTGATTTTTACATTTCCGTAAGTGCATATTTAAGCTTGCATCCCTCAAGATGAGGAGGAAAATGATAACCAATAGCTCACTATGGGACAGTTTTAATGCAATCCACTGACAGTGCAACAGTAAAGTGTATATATAATTTTCTGCTTTTCCATTGTTGTGAGACATTACACTTTAGATAAGGTTGGCTTGTTAGGTTTAAAAATTTAGGGATGTCAGCTGCAAGGCAATGTTTGATTTTTACATTTCAGTAAGTGCATATTTAAGCTTGCATCCCTCAAGATGAGGAGGGAAATGATAACCAATAGCTCTCTATGGGACAGTTTTAATGCAATCCACTGACAGTGCAACATAGAGTGTATATATAATTTTCTGCTTTTCCATTGTTGTGAGACATTACACTTTAGGTATGGTTGGCTTGTTAGGTTTAAAAATTTAGAGATGTTGGCCTGCAAGGCAATGTTTGATTTTTACATCTCAGTAAGTGCATATTTAAGCCTGCATTCCTCAAGATGAGGAGGGAAATGATAACCAATAGCTCACTATTGGACAGTTTTAAAGCAATCCACTGACAGTGCAACATAGAGTGTATATATAATTTTCTGCTTTTCCATTGTTGTGAGACATTGCACTTTAGATATGGTTGGCTTGTTACAGTTGGTTTAAAAATTTAGGGATGTCAGCTGCAAGGCAATGTTTGATTTTTACATCTCAGTAAGTGCATATTTAAGCCTGCCTCCCGCAAGACGAGAAGGAAAATGATAACCATTGGCTCACTATTGGACAGTTTTAATGCAATCCACTGACAGTGCAACATAGAGTGTATATATAATTTTCTGCTTTTCATTGTTGTGAGACATTGCACTTTAGATATGGTTAGCTTGTTAGGTTTAAAAATTTAGGGATGTCAGCCTGCGAGGCAATGTTTAATAATTATTTACATCTCAGTAAGTGCATATTTAAGAGTATGAGACAAGATTTATTTGGTTTAACAAGAAAAACTTTTTCAGATGTTCCTTTACATGGACAATTTGTTATGGAATAGTGTTTATCAAGGGTGCTTTGCATGGCTCAACATTTTATATAGAGTAACATTTGTGCTGAAAAATAGAACTACATGTAATAGCTTTCTCTAGTCAGTGAAATGCAAGGAATTTTGATGTAATGCTTGTAGCACACATTGCAAGTTGCTTTTCTGCCTTGGAATGGTATCAAATGTACTACAATAAGTGCTTCTAGAGCAAATTATGGGTTTGTTCACACATGCAATGTACATAATTGACCACATCAGAAATAAGGTCATAGCCTTTATTTAAACTGTTTCAGGATTTGACTTCGAGATATCAAACACCTATAAGTTTGTTGCACAGTCACATGCATACTTGAGAAAGAGGATTGCTTCCTACAGTGAACTACATGGGTGGCTCTGCCTGAAAGATGTCTCTCTTTCACACTAATATCCTGAAATGCATGCTAATGGGGTTCAATGCTCTTTATCAATAGCATCACAAAATGTCATATATGACAGACTTATGTGTTGTGGTGACTTTTAGGAAAGTGGACACTTCGTGATGCTTATCATGAATAGCATGCATCTCCTGTAGCTTCCCCATATACAATCGTGTTTGGGACCCCCCCCCCCCCCCACTCCACCCCCCTGGGCATGCAATAAACTTAACTTTATAGTTGTACCTCCCTGGAATTACAGGGATTGTTGAATTGCTATATGTCAAAGAGGACAGCATTGTCTGACTAACAACGAGACAATTACCGTAAACACTGGCGTATAAGCCGCACCTTTTTGCTCAAAAATTTCCGATCAAATCGGGGATGCGGCTTACCTGCGAGAACATCTAGACATCATGCCGTAAATTTGCATAAATTAACAAGTTTAGCGAAAATTCTTAAGTCTGTATAGACCTGTGCAGCAAATTAATAAGAACTTCATAAAACAATACCACATTACGCATTGATCATTGCTTTTGCGAGTTTGGTGGCTCCTAAAAGAGGCGTTTTTGTTTGAGCTTACACAATGATTAAACCTTCTTCGTTAACAGATCTTTTAACCGGTTTAACATTGCCTCTCTTAAGCAGGTAAACTTCACTCGGCAGGGAATCTACATTCCACCACAAAGTTGTTTACAATGTCGACGATGGCCGCTCACTTCGACAGAAATCGATCCACCACGAGCGAGAATGCCTGGTTACTTAATACTAAGCTAAAACGAACCGAAACGTTCGTCAAGTGTTGTTGCATGTAAATTCTAATGAGAAATGGACAGGAATGAAAAATACTGTATTAAAAATGCCAGAGAAAGATCAAATTTATGTCGTAGTCTGATTTCCATGCTATTAGAGAGTCAGAATTATAGGTAAGAGTTTTAGTATTCCCTGTTTTTAATGTTAGTGAGTTAATACGCGGGTTGACACGTGCAAGAAACTTGAAGAAACAGTGCATTTACATGTAAGACATCTTTGTCAAGACTCCACTTTTGATTTATTTTA
>OX421450.1:8836821-8839321 GCA_949126865.1 Montipora capitata
TAGAATTGCTAGAGCCAACACTGCCTTTGGCAGGCTGAAAGATAAGGTCTGGGAGCGACGTGGTTTACGCATTGAGACCAAGCTGAAAGTATATAGAGCAGTAGTCCTACCTTCCTTGCTCTATGCATGCGAGACATGGACAGTTTACAGCCGGCATGCCAAGCAGTTAAATGCCTTTCATCTGAGATGCCTCAAAACCTTGCTCCATGTCAAATGGCAGCACAGAGTTCCTGACACTGAAGCTACGTTCTGCACAGGGATGAGATGGAAGGCATAGATGCTACCTTACTGTGAGCACAGGTCCGGTCGTCTGGCCACGTTCTCCGTATGAGTGATCGTCGACTCCCAAAGAGACTGTTCTACAGAGAGCTAAAAACAGGAAAGCGCTCACGCGGCAGATCCAAGAATCGCCACAAAGACTCATGAAGGAATCCCTCAAGCGCTGCAACATTCCTGACTCCACCTAAGAAGAGACGGCGGCAGATCGTGCCAGCTGGCGATTCCGTGTGAGTTCCGGAGTAGCTGCCTTCGAAAAGGGGAGAGTGATTTAAAACCAACAGAAACGCCAGAAGAGGAAAGATCATGAGAGCTTTGCCTCCCAGACCGACTTAGCCCCCAGCGTTCTATGTACACACTGTAACAGACTCTTCCGAGCTAAGAATGGCCTCATCAATCATCTACGCACCCATCCCAACCCCTGAGTGATTTGAAGTCATGGTCATCTTCGCAAGCGAAGGACGAAAATCATCACAGTCACAGATGAATGCACTCCAATACCGTGTGAGGAATTTTTGATATGTAAAGAATTCAAGGAAATATCACGCGCCAAAGTCGAAACTCTCATCTCACACTTAATTTGGGCAGAAAAGTTCTTATTAGTCAAGCAAACTGGAGCTTGAAAACGAAGAGACGCAAACTGACCTGACCTAGAATCCCCCTTTACAAATGCCCACGATACCCACTCTGCGTTCAGTCTGATAATACTACTGCTATGACCTACATCAGTGCCATGGTTGGTGTAAAATCAGAGACCTGTAATGACATGGCCCTCCAGATTTGGGAGTAGTGCATAGCTAGACAAATTTGGCTAAGTGCTAGGCACATTCCTGGGTCTCAAAATAACCAAGCTGACATAGCTTCACGAGCATTCAAAGATTCAGTTGAATGGTCATTGTCAAACAAAGTGTTTCAATCCATTCTTAGTCATTGGGGCCCCTTTCATATGGATATGTTCGCATCAAGACTTAACTATACAGTAAAGGACTATGTGGCCTGGCGACCTGGCCCAAGGGCTACATTTATTGATGCACTTTGTGTTAACTGGGAGCCTTATGTCTAGTTTGATTCCCCGATGCCTGACGAAAATAGGGAACGACAAAGCGACCGGAGTACTGATCGTACCCGATTGGACAGCACAGTCTTGGTTCACACCTCTGTTGAACCATCTAGTAGACAACCACTGCTTCTTCCTCAGTCAGACAAATTGTCACTGTTGCCTCCCTTTTTGAAAGAGGCCTAAGGTATGATGGCATCAATACAGCTAGGTCAGCAATATCGGCCATAACTGAACCCAAACACGGTCTTACACTCGGAAGCCAACCTCTAATCTCGAGGTTTATGAAAGGTGTGTTTCGAAGCAGACCCCCTGTCCCTCGTTATGAAGCTACTTCGGATGTTCAAGTTGTCTTATCTAATCTGGCTTCTTTTGCTCCAGTAAAAAAAAAAAAAAAACACTTGGACCTTAAATCCGTTACTTACAAACTTGACTTACAGCTGATAAAAACAGGGACTGATATGGTTGAGTTTGCGTTTCCAACACATATTAAACAGAGCCGAACTGGTTACAAAAACCCATCACTTCAGCTTAAAGCTTGTCCCGCAGACCCTGGATTGGGCGTTGTCACTCACCTGAGGGAATATATTGCAAGGACTCAGGAACTACGAGGACGGGAGAGCAAGTTGCTTATAAGCTATTTACGACCTTATCGTGCCGTGTCTAAAGACACCATGGCTCGATGGATGTGTACTGTTACGATGGGTGCTGGACTGGATGTCGCCATATTTAAGCCACATAGCACACGATCTGCTGCAACATCGAAATCCAAGAGAGGGTATGTGTCCCTCTCAGTGACATATTGAAGCATGCTGGGTGGTCCAATCACCGAACATTGGACAGATCTTACAACAAAGCAGTTGTGAAAGACTCTACTTTTGCAGATTCTGTTCTTAAAATAGACCGATTTTACAGTATGTATTTTGCACATATGTTCATATATTTGTCAGATGACTTGAGTACCATTTCTGACAGGCAGACATTACAGTTACTGTTCAGAACTCTACATGCCTCTTTTTACCTGTCGTGTGAATGTCTTGCTATAAAATCTAGTGGGATCCCAGATGCAGTGATGACGAAATAGAATTGAAAATTAAACGAGACTTACCTGGAAGTTGAAGTTTGATTGAAATTCTTTGAGTCATAACACTGCATTTAAGGATCGCA
>OX421450.1:8844321-8846821 GCA_949126865.1 Montipora capitata
TTTCAGTTTGTAATACCACCTTGATAAATGAATCATACTCATTTCGATTCTCCTATCGCAACTACCACTATCATTAAATGTCTTTCTGTGTCGTTTCCAATCCAAAGTCAAAGGGACTTATCAAGGCACTTAGAGAGGGTAGCAAAAGAGATTTGCTACCTGCTACTCGGATGGGATAACTTTGATTTTGTAGTCCGCTGAGGGGCCATTGTACATCGCAAGACCCCTTGCCTCCCTCTAGAAGTAGATTAGTTGATGTCAAACCAATTATTCGTAGCCTTCCCAGTTTTAAATTAGTATGAGCGAACTACAATAAAACAATTAATGTTGTTCGACGGCTTAAAGACTTGTTTGGGGAATCCCTTCCAGCACCCCTGAGAAATCGTCAAAGCTGTACACAGTTCTTGGAATGCCCTCTTCGCCCTCCACAAAGAACATTGGTGACTCCGTGTGTTGATAATCGTAGTCTTCCATTTCTTCCCCTTCCATCTGTTGGTCTAACGCTTCATTTTCATCGACATACGATATTTCAATCCCTGGAAGGTCCATCGTATGAATTATCTCTGTTTCGGTGTCTGCTTCCTCGATGTGTAATGTTGGTATTAGGAAGGTCTTTGACCCTTCTTTAGATTGATCGCTTACGTTATCTAAGATAACGTTTTCGTGCATTTCGTCAGGTTTAGTTTTCTTGGTCGCACTGATCCCTCTGTTCCCTTTGTCATTCTCTTCATGTTCGGTGGATTCCTTGTGAATACTGTCATGTTGCGATGACAAACTCATCGCTTCCTGTTTGTTTCCAATTTGAAATCGGTCTCTCTTCCTTAATTGTAAAACGGGAATCACCACCTCACCAGGTCTCCTTTGAGCTGGTCGTCGCTGTGGCTCTTGAACCTCACACTCTTTAATCTTTGAGGATGAATTTGTTTCCTTGTGGACTAAAGCCATCTCAATTTCGTCTGAGTTCGACTGCCTTTCAATCCCGGATGGACTAATCATGTGCAACAGCTGCTCTGAAAGCTTTCGCAAACTTGGTTCTCGCTTTTCCTTTGGTCGTTCGTTCATCCTCGGTGGCAAAGAAGCGACAGATGCTCTTTTCTTTGGTTGGACGGATTCCGCTTGCCTGAGCTTCATCAAAGACATATCAGTCAGCAATTGCAGCTGGTCTCTCTCCCGCTCGGCCTGCTGCCGCTTCTGTGTCATGGTTGAAATCATTTCTTCCAGGCGTTCGATTTCAAACTGCGCCTCTTCCAACCTGAAGTGGAACTCGTCCTTTTCCTTCACCGCCTGTTCCAGTGCCTCTCTGGTATCTTTCATCTCCGTCCGAATCGCTTCTCGATCGGACGCAAGTTGATCTCGATGCTTGACAACGCCATTCAATTGTGTTTTTAAGCTTTGTATTGTTCTGTCACTGGTGGAGATATATCGCTGGTATTTGTCTTCCAGATGGCGAATGGAGTCCCTCCGTTTTGGTGTGGCCAGTTCGGTTGAATCAAAGTCCTTACCAACAGTTCTTAGGGCTGCCATGAGCTCGTCCCTTTCAAGAAGTGCGTCGTCAAACATGGCCTTAAGTTCGTGCATGTTCTTCTCGCTTTCATATTTATACAGCGTATACTTCTCTTCTGTGAGCCGTTTGACTTCTTCCGCTAAATACCGAGCCTGCTCAGCTTCTGCTGCGCGATCGTTGGCCTCTGTCAGCCGCCTTAGGAACGACTTTGTCATCATCTCAACTTCTTTCAGACACTTTGCCTCTGCCTCGTGAACTTGCTCTAGGATCGAGAGTTTCATTGCTTCGGCTCGTTTCTGCAAGGCCTTCGCTTTCAATGCAGTTAACTCTGCCTGTTTTAGGCGCTGTCTGAGTTCGTCTCGGGTGTAAGGTGTAGTTCTTTCGCAACTAGCCCAATCCATCGTTGAATTTTCATCATCCTCGAGAAAGAAGACCGCAGGGTCTTCGTTTCCTTTCCTTGGGGGTTTGTTTGGGGAACCTGTGGCTACTTCCTCTGCTGAGCTCTGTGCTTGGAGAGTGTCTGATGATAAGCGACAAAGAATGACAATGAGTTTGCAAAGGAGTTTGTCATAGAGACGGTAAATGCCAAGACATATTTCATAGGTGGTTAAGACCGAGGCTTATATAATTATGGATGTTAATCGAGTTTAATTACTGATAGAGCAGTTTTCATTTGGGTGTCAAAAGTAATTAGCGAATTACTTTAGTTTTTCCTTACTTCACGCAGTGATTGGTTCAAAGTTCTCTCGCCATTTTTTTGAACCAATCAGAAGTGAAACCGAAACCAATCGTGGCTCGCGCGTGCACATTTTCCCGCGTTTTGTGTCGGCTACGTGTAATTCGAGTTTTGATTGGTTTACTGGATTGTCTCTGTCCTTTTTGATTGGCCAAAGTAATTGCTTTGGTTTTGGTTTCACGACACTCGCTTGTAATTCGCTCTACTGAGAAACACAATAATAACACCGAGGCACTAATTGGGGACACTGTTTAAATCAA
>OX421450.1:8851821-8886821 GCA_949126865.1 Montipora capitata
CTTCCCTTTTATCGCACAAGATAATGCAAATCTCGAGTGTCCGGAATGTTCATTTATTTAAGCATTGTCATGGTACCATATCAAACACCAATTATTACTCGGTGACCCCAATTTTTATTTCTGAAAAGTAATTAGCATGCCAGAATGAAACTTTCCGCAAGTTTAAAAAAATTCTGTAGAGCGGATCAGAGCCACCTTATTTAATTCAAAATTTAAGGTAGTTCTAAATCCGCTCCACAGAATTTTTTTAAACTTTGCAGATTTTCACCTTGGCTTCCTGATCACTTTTGTGCAATAAAAACTTGGAGTCACCGATTACGATGGCAATAGAGGACGTTTTCCGTGTTTCCATAGCCTCATCTAAATGCCAGGGGGATAGGGAGTTGGGAGAATTCGAGACAGTTATGCAAATTGGGGTCACCGAGTAATAATTGGTGTTTGATATGGTACCATGACAATGCTGTTAAGTGACAAAGTGTAGCAATGTCAGTCCTTCTAATAAAAACGTTTCTTTTAAGTGTTGAAACTGGTTTGAGCCACCTTATGCCTAACCTCCATCCTTGACATCAGCACTGCACTAGTGAGGCCCGGAAGGCCGAAACAGTACTGTCTGCAGCTTAAAAAATAATATATAGTTACCACTGATCAGGTTTTCTTGAACCATGAAGTTGCGAGGTCCTCTCTGTCCTACTCCATGTAGCCTCACTATGTTGTCGTGGTTTAGGGTCCTATCATTTGGCAAAAAAATACTTCTTCAGAAATAAATCAACAGTCATTAAAATAAAATTTCTTTTCTACTCACATCATTAACCTTGATTGGTTGCTAAACTTTTCTTTTAAGATGTCAGAGCTGCCCTCTGGCAGAATGTGAATCGAAGCGTCTTCGTTGTGAAACTTCCCGTTTAAAACAATCTACGGAGGAATTTTGAGAGAATTTAGAGTGGCAGATAAATTACATGTACTTTATTCTTTGTCTACGTCATTCTCCCCTTGTTGGTAAGCCACTAGGCTGAAAATAATCTAGTTCTCGGGGTCCTGGACAAACAACAGGGTTTGTAAATAACTATTGAAATCTAGTTGACTGCAAAATTATCACAACTGCTTGCTTTTGCTATCCGTCGGCCTTGTCTCTAATAACTAATTATCTTGAATAACGCAAATCCGTAGCAGGGGCCAATTTCCCGAAACGTCCCGATAACTTTTCGGGCCCGTAGAGCCATTTGTAAATCTGCCATCCCCTTGTTTTTAGTGCATGTTCTTTTACTTTTCGAGATAATAAATCAAAGCAAAACAAAAGGATTGTGAAGTTTGATGACTCAAAGATACAGAGGGAATTGTGACGCCCGAAAAGTTTCGGTACCTTCGCCAGAAACGGCCCCCTTGAAGCCTCCGCACATTGTGGGCTCGTCCGCAGTTTAAACCGATTGTTCACAGGGCCATTTGCGACGCGAAAGGGAAATAATAGAAGGGCCTTTCCACCCTCTACAGGAACCATCCAATGGAAGCTTAGCGGACCAAATGTCATGTTGTTTTGTTCCACCCAGTGAGCGATGTTATTAACAAATGCAAGCCTCCATACCCATGGTAGACCCAGGTGATCTTCTTGTCTTGCTTCTACTTCTGGCCAATCAACTTTCCAGATTTCTTAACGTAGAGAGAAAAAAAAAGGAAAGTAATCTAGCAAACTCCAAATTTGAGGTGTAGGGAGAACGTCAGCGCTTGAGGGTAAATTTTCATTTTCTCTCCTAAATTGAGCGCCGTTCGTAATAGTCTCGTTCTTCAAGGTTTGCCACATCTTTGTCAAGTTAAAATGCTTGGAATAGTCGCGAAGGGATTGAAATGACACGAATTCACATTTAACGACGACGTTCTCGTTGCCACGGTTGCCGTCGTCGTCACAAAAGCTCCCTAAAATTGTGTTGAAAGAGTGAGCCGCGAAACGCGGCTTAAGATCTGTATATTCGTGTACTGTTCCAAGGACCGGCGCATGCGTGATTTGTTAGCCAGACCAGATTGGTGTTATGGTGTGTCACCTTAAGGGCCTACTGACGGGTTTTTTGGAGTGCGTTGCTAAGGATGTAATGGTTAAGTAATTTGAAAGATTTTGGCTTTATTTTGGTCAGTTTCCAACTTTTTTAACCAATGACCCTCAAGGTGAAGTCATCATATTGTCTACGTGCTACACAATTTGGGTATTTAATCAGTGGTTTGATATTTTGTATTCGTTTTTGCATCTAGCCAAGCATGGATTGTTCTTTAAAGAGATAATCCGTCTGTGGGCCCTTAATGTTTTTGGTTTTTTCTTCACTGTTCCAAGGCATTTTATGACAGGTCGTGAATGGACAATGTGTTCCGCTGGTATACGGGCTGTAAGGGTAATTAATTCTTATTTCAGCTGCCTTTTAATTTACAATGAATTTCGTCATAACATTGTCAAAGTAGTCTGCGGATCCACTCGGCTATCGCCTCGTAGATCCACAGCTATTTTGACAAATTTATGACGAAATTCATGATCAATAACAGGACAGACGCATGAAAAACTGACATCAATTTGCTAAATCAGTATCATTATCAACATTATTTTTATCATTGTCATTGTGATCGTCATCATCATCATCATCATTATCATAATCATCAACATTATCATTATTATAATACCGTCTGCGTTCTTGAGTGTAGGGTACTTCTCTAGGAATGTCCCTAAGGCTGCAATAGCAAAATAAAACTGTTTGTATTGATCAGTCTCCGTCACGAAAAGAAATAAGTGGGGGGGGGGGGGGGGATGAAAAGTTAATCACTTTTTCTGGGCAACGGTCCCTTGGGGTGTGAACTTCTCTTTAATATTTTGTGAACTCTATCAACAAATAAGAAGCACAACAATATTCTGCCGAGCTAAGAGCGGGTGCTATGTATATGTGCCTCGTGGTCCGTCTAATCAATAAACTATCGACGTCGCAGCTTGTCTTTAAATTTTCACTGACGTTGTCGATTGAGAAGTGAAGTATATAATATAAATTAGAGTCACGGATAACCGAAAGCAATAACCCTCTCTCAATAATAAATGACAGTCTTCGCTACCAGCATTGTAAATGCGCATATTTTCATGATTGTATGTTGTGCAGTGTATCGCTCTCCCTTTGTGTCATTTTTACACGACCCATACTTGTACTTGTATCTCTTTCAAATAGCGGCGGCTAGGAGCAATGTAAGTAGCGTTAGTATTGATTTTTATTTTATTTTATTTTTTTGATAGATAGATTTTATTGAAAACAATACATGGCAGCCAAGGGCTGAATTGCGTACCGTTAAAATGTAAATAATAAAAAAAATACCTAAATATATAATAATGCTATATAATAAAGTACTATTACGTTCGAAAAGCTATTTACAAGATCTAAAATTAATTTATACCGTATTTATATTAAAACTTGACTTAATAATAAAACTATTTCTTGCGCGTTTCGTGTTTATTTTAGGAATGTCAAATTTACGTGTTCGTCGAAGCGAATATTTGCAGGCCTGATGTGAAGGCAGCAATAATGCCCGTAGCCTATTGTAACGCATTTGTACTAGCTCTCTAGTTCTCTGTGTGCGCAAATTTGAACTTTGCTTTACCCTTCATCAACAATATTCTTCTGCGCTAAGAGCGGATGCTAGGTATATATCTAGCCTCGTGGTCGGTCTGATCAATGAACTATCGACGTCTGTAGACGTAACTGAATCGATGACTGCACTTCGAGATTAGGTGGACTAAGCTCTGGAATTTCGTTATTTATGACTGTTTTTGCTTTTTGGCGACAAGAAATAAATTGTCCGCACCATTTATGCTGGCGACTGAGCAGACTGAATAGTAAGTGGAAAGCCGAAATTGCAAATTGAGTTATCATGACTAATCATCATCTGTGATAACATTAAAACAAAAGTGGCACCATTTAATACTATCGAAAAGCAACTTATGAGCAGAACTTTCGTAAAAATTCATTGATTTTCTGTTTATAGAAAGTCATAATAAAGTCCTTAGCTTACTCGCGTGATGTTTGCACTGATCCAGAAGTTGCTGTATACTGTCAAACTGCAGAAAATTGGCATAGCATATTGAGTCTGATTCGTCCTTCACTCGATACTTGTGCGTTGTTTCATCACGAAAGACTTCTACGTGTTTGACTGTCCTCTCTGTCCTGTAATTGTTTAAAAAAATTGCTACAACTTCCATGGGAGAACTGCCATGGGTACTGAATAAAGACAATGGGCCCTTTCAGCGGTATTACTTGAGTTGAGAGCACTCTTCTTTATTGACGAGAATCATGAAGGATCCCCTTAAGAAGAAACGCTAATTGCAAATCCTTCTATGGCTGAATCGGTTGCTTTAAGATTAAAATTATCCTAACTGTTTCTGCTTACTTAGGAGTACAGTTAGAAAATGCGCTTATATTCAGCTGTTCCGAATGTGTGGAATGTTCAATTGAGGAGAAGGCGAAGGGGACATTTCGTGACAGTTATATACCCCTAGTATGTCATGTCCCTTACAAAGTGTCACCGATCTTGAACGCGGTTTGAATCACAGCAAAGTTTAGCCTAGCGTCGCATATATTATACATGAGCACGCAACTGAGTTGATGAAGGTGAATTAATTAATCACCGTAAGAAAGATGTGAGAAGAGCTGTCAGTGAGTGTGAGTGATGTGTCATGGTGTGATGAGTGATGAGTGTGAGTGTGAATGATATGTCAGTCAACTCCCCGAGCGTTACGTCATCTCGCAAATCTTTATTTATCTTTTGTCAACCTCCAAGCCCATCATTTTCTATTGTTACCCGATTTAAAAAAATTATTTAAAGCGTCCGAAAACTGTGAAGCTTTTATAAGATTAGTTGAGAGCACTAACACAGAAGATGATATTTCAACGCACCTGAAAGATAGAATAGTTCTAGTCCCCAGTCCACTTGTCCTCAAGATGAAACAGCCTGGTACCTAGAAAAACGTGACCACAAGCTCTCGGTGAGTCAGTCAGAACTATCAAATCCAAATCACTTCTTACACGAGTCGTAATTCTTGCAGACCCTTATAAGGTGACAACTTTATTGCAGTTACTGTACCTGTTCTCTGAGAATAGCTGTTGTAATAGCTGTGGGAATCTCACCAAAAAACCACCTGGCAAGGATATAAGGCTTAATTAAACTGGAGCTGCATGATACAGCGCATACAAGACACATTCATGCAAGACGCATTCATGCGCTAACTTCAATATAGCTAAGATGTAATTCGTTGCCCAAGCAGTTGAGAAAGGAAAAGGTATGGGCAGACGGCAGAGGTAAGCCGGGCCGGTCGTCCCAGTGAGTGTTTGTCAAAAGAAATACCAGTGATATGTTTTTCCACTTTACAGAAATGAATTAAGGCCAATCGGACATCTTTAGCCTTATTGTTTGTTTCTCTCGGGATAGTACGCCAAAAAAATTCATCTTTCAAAGGTTAATTGATGAAACAGAAAAGGGACAGCTCCTCTGAGGCGATGGGTAATTAGCATGTGGAGGTCAATCGTTTTCGCCATAAACAATAAACCTGACTTACGGCTCCTCTTCGAGACTGTTCAGTGTAACAAAATCCTTTGGAATGTATCCATATCCGCTGGTACTGCAAAAGAAAAAAAATGTAATTTCATCAGCTGCTCCGAGGGCACATTCAGGTTTCGGCGTAGTCGGAAAATTCGGTTTCATATGCTGTTGTACAACGGCACATGCGATTTGCTCATCAAGAAGACAAAGTAAATAGTACGCTCAACAAAATTTCTCTATTCTTATTGGACAAGGCAAGTGCAATTAATACTTTAAGAGAACTCTGCAAAGTTCCAATTACGTTGCTATGGCAACCACCGTTTTTCTTTTTTAAGGAAAGCGACGCAAGCCTCTGAAGGAAAAGAAGATAACACTAGCAACCGTACAGAGACTTCACAGATTTGGATGGACGCTTTTCACAGCTGCACCAAAGAACATATTAAACCAGGCGTAGGCATAAGCTCTATGATTATACAAGCAACAAAATCTTCTCGATAAAATAAAAACACGCACGATGGTTTCGTCCAATTGAGGGCTAGATTGTAGAATGCCCGTACCGATGAATTCCGAATTGCACGAGACGAACGTGCAGTTTCTTATACAAATGCCTTTCTGGTATTCAGTGACTTACGATGTCGTTGAGAACGCTTTCCATTCTACACCACCAGAAGCATCAGAAACCGTCAGATGATCACCCTGAGCGAGAAATAAGGGTCGGTAATAGCAATCAGTTAAAAAACGAAACAAGTGATACAAGCTGGACTGCTTGATCTAAGAAATGCTGCATGCTAACCCTAACCCTAACCCTAACCCTAACCCTAACACGTATTCAGATTCAGTCCGTGTCTTTGCATGATTTAGTTTTATCTGAACCTAAATTAAACATTGTCACACCTCTTTCGTGCATATTTATCTCTCAGCTTTCCCGCCGAGTATCTTGCCTCTTAGCCAATCAAGGCACGCGCTCTGCATTTTCGCCACATGTCTATCAGTTAAAGAAGGACTGAAAAACAAAATGGACCTGTCTTTGGCTGTTTTGATTGAGCAACTTGTGAACTATCTATTTGGGTAGGGCAAACTGTGTTGTAACTTAGGACGGGACATTCGCGGGCATGAAAATGGGAGAGAATTGGAAAGATCCGGCCGGAAGACCTACTGAAACGTTTGTTGTCTTTTTTCTGTCCTTTCCTTTAATTGTACATAAGCAACAGTCAACTTGAAAGATATGCTAATTCACTATCTCCCAACTATGTAACTTAGGGAGTTTTGTATTGTATCTACAATCGTGGACTAAACTCATTAATAAAACAGTACAAAAACCGACGAAAAGCACTTGTTCACTATTTCTTCCATGTGTGATTCCACAGCAGTTACTTCTTCTCCCTATCCAATGTTGATTTGGAAAGTGTTGATTTCCAATGAGACGGGGGAGGAAGGGGTGGGGGGTCAAATTGTTTGCTGACAACTGAAAGCGCTTAGAAGCGTAATTTTCTCAAGAGTTTTGTCCACATGTAGGGTGGGTACCAGTAGTCCACTCCTAGTGACTGTCTACTTGATTCTCACCTTGCCAAAAGGGAGGCTTCCTGGCATGTCTGAGTAGTGCGACTCCCGGGCAACGACACCAAAGCCACTGAAGGCGATAGCAGGCGATAACTAAATGAAACGAAACAGTGAACGCACGGAAAAAAGTTGCCATTTTACAATTGAATGCAAATCCTATAGCGTTTCACCCCTAAAGTACCGTCTAACTGAACTTTTAATCTTATTTCACATCCCTACCTTTTGCCTTTTAAAATCAGGAATTCCTGTAAATATAAAATAGTTCATCATGTGACAAAACTGAATGAGGCTTATTAACCGATTTCTGTTGTCTAAAATTGAAACAAAATCGCATTAACGCGGATAAAAGGGATCTGGAAATGAATTGAAAGCAACGCCCGCTGTGGCTTCAATTTCAGGTTATCTCTCTACGCTCTTCTTTAGAAGGACCATAGTTAATGCATAGAGCTAGAGATGGTTATGAAACTCGACAAGTCTTTTTGTTTCATGTTTTTGGCTGTATTTTTGACCTTAACAATGAACGAAACACAACCTTTTTTGGGAAGATAACCAATCAAATCTTTGGATTAAATTGTGCTCAAGTAATTTGCGAACCGGTGCGAAGTGAAAACAAAAGATTGTGCAGTCTCAGGGTCAATTCAACATCGATTGCGACATTGCATTTGTTCTTGCTCTTGAAGGTTTTAAGGTTTCATAACCAGTCCTTCGATTTACTATGGAAGGACTTTCTCTAAAAGGAATTCGCCCTTTCTCAATCCTGTAAAAAAACAGCATTTGTCTGATTGATTTAAAGACTTACCAATTAGAAGAGCTCGAGAAACGTATGAAGAAGAAAAATGTTTTGAGAATAATTGTACGAACTTCGGGCATGACGAAATAAAAAACTCAGACCAGGCAGAGGAAACGGATATTTTTTCGGGTTGGGATGTGGTCAGGAAATGAGTAGGATTTAAGCTTGTAAATTTCAGGTCGGCTCTCAAAACAGTCGCTGGCGTTGTGCACTACTTGCTTGCAGTCCCTTAAATCCTAGATGTCAGGCTTCCTTGCAAACCTCCTATTTTGTTTCCTTAACTGCAGTGGTTATTCTTTTGAAAATTCCTCAATATCCGCAGTTCAGTTATAGAACAAATTTTATATATTTAAGCCGTGAAGGAAATAAAAGAATGAGCAATTAAATGACGATCAGACTTTCTTAACTGATTCTCAGCCGAAGTGAGTTCGGAGTTACCGCGAATGAGAAACAAATGCTAATAGTGCTAATACTTCAATCTTCCCAAAGCAATAACACAACTTACCATATATTGTGCATGATTTGCACCCTGGAGAACCCCAGAACGTTACAACTTTACAACAGGACCATGTCTTGCCCGTAAATCGACCAGGGTGGTACTTGGCTAGGCTGACTGGGTTATCTATACAAGCTACAATTAAAAAAACTCATTACAGAGATTTAGCATTGCGTTTGAAGTTTCTCGTAAACACGATGTTTGCTAAATCTGTCTATCAGACTCGAGCAATCAATTTAATCTTTTATTTGTTTGTATTGGAGGCAATGCTCCTCTTAAGACACGACAGTTTCGTTAAACCCAGCACATAAGGTAAATCCGTCGAAGAGCAATCTTTCGTCCTCTTGCCACAGAACAATATGAAATGCATTTGCCTTGATTTAACTAACTGCATTTCTGAACATTGACTGTTTTTTTTTAAAAACGACATCTAAACTTAAATGTTTCAAGCAAGCTTCTCGATCCGAATGATTTTACAGCGGAACAACCTCAGTGTAAATCAAATTGTTAAATTCTTCTTCTTATTCTTCTTCTTCTCCATGTGATAATGATTATCATGATTATTATTATTATTATTATTATTATTATTATTATTATTATTATTATTATTATTATTATTCGTGGCTTCCGACAGTTGATCTCCTGAATTTGCTTTTATGAAAACCCTTTTCACCGCGAAAAATAAAACGCTTATCAGCCACCTGATCTTGACAAAAGCACTTATCACCTACCTAACCTCAATGAAGACAACCAAGATTCAAACTCCTCCACTTCATAAGCAGAAAGGTAAAGAGTCCTCATGTTGGACTTATCTTTCTTTGTGCAACAATGGTATGTTATCTAAAGAAAACGAAACACGAATAAAAAAGCTGCAGCTGTAACTGTTTATGTGTGTTCAGCACAAGGCAAACTCTTGGATGTTTACTGTTACGTGGTCTCCTCCGCCATAATTAATCGTTTTGAGATATCAACGCCGCCAAGCCGATCAAATTTGCCTACAGTAGTAGAGAGGACAGAATACCGTAAAGGGGACTCTTCTTTAAGTCTGTCTTTTCTTACGCACTTTCTAGTGTGTTCTTTTAGAAAAGAGATGGTTCAGTTTTAAGCAACGAAAGTTTGTTTCCAAACAGAAACCAAATTGACGCTAACTCAGGTGCAAATGCTCGAAAAGGCACATGTCAGTTAAGCAATTGTAGCATACTCTGGGGCATCCGAAATTTCTTCCCGAAAAAAAAATGGCAACCTCGTTACCAGGGTCTGTTCTCTGTCTCCTTTGTCGTTTACGAGGAAGACCCTCTTTCTCCTCAACGACACTGAAAGGAGGCAGAGAACAGAATGCATGGGAGCAAGGTTGAGAAAAATGCAGAATATATTGATGCCCGTCGGGTAGACGTCGAATCTTAGTTGCGTCGAATTTATCAAAAATAGGTTCCACGATACACCAGAGAAGCAGCCATTTTAAAGGAGAACTGAAGCCCACAATCAGCAATTTTTCCAACATTGTTTTTGGAAAGCATAACTTAGTAAAGTTAAGCGTGTGGGGTTAATTCTTATCCTTTCCTGTTTTTTGCGATCAAATTACGTTCGAAATTAGGCTTTTCCCGTTGTTTCTCAGTGCCTTTTCAGTGCAAGCTCAAAAACTAAATCAGCACCCTGCTGAGACGTATGATAAGGGGAACAGAGATTTCGTAACTGAAGAGAAACAAGTGCTGCTGTGGATATTTTCTTCGTTGTTTTGCTGTTTCTTCGCGGACTCAATATTCAGGACAAACATCAATCAAAAACACTGCTTCTATATGGGGCGCTGTCGCATGTCTTCCCCATATCGTACGTCATAAGCTGCAAGAATGGCCGCTGATTCCTCCATTATGAGCCGCAATGCTGATGGCCGAAAATCGGAATAAAAACATTTTTTAAAGTGGAAAAACGACGGATATGCCAGAAAAAAAAAGTTGAAACATTATTGTGCATGGTCTAAATTGTAAATTAAAAAAATGCTAATCTTTTTGCCTTCAGTTAAGAAGTCAGTAATATGAGAGCAATGGCTTTCGAGAGCTCGTCATTCCCGGTCGCGAATTTGTCTTTATACAGCCCATGCTCTTTGGGGGGATATGGGAGGCGCGGTGGCCTCATGGTCAGTGTGCTCTACTCCGGATCGATTGATCGATCAATTGTGTTCTTGGGAAAGACACTTTACTCTCACGGTGCCTCTCTCCACCCAGGTGTATAAATGGGTACCGGCGAATCTAATGCTGGGGATAACCCTGCGATGGACCAGCATCCCATCCAGGGGGGAGTAGAAATACGCCTAGTCGCTTCATTCTACAGAAACCGGAGATAAGCGCCGGCGTGATGGGTCTTCTAGGCTTGTAGCAGACTTTACCTTTTTTTACCTCTTCGGGGGGAGGGAGGGAGGGGCGTTTGGCAGATGGGGGAGACGGTATTTTTGTAACGTTTGCGCATTTCATCACATTGGAATCAATTATTTCGCAATTTGCATGATTTATGAATTGAGTTCAGCGCGTGTTTAATTTAGAACGGCGTTTGCTGAAACACCGAACCACTGTCGTATTATCCGACTTGGCAAGTCGAACTTATGCTGGAGTAGAATCAATTAATTTGAGTTGAACTTAATTGCGGCAGACGTCGCACCATTTATGCGCAAGTTCGACTAAGATTCTACGTTTCTGCCTCAGACCTTTCTTTCACTTTCAACCGCGATGGAAAGAAAGCAGTAAGTGTTGTATCTTGCCTTTTGTGCACGTGGGGATTGCAAAAACAAGCTTAAATCGGAAGCAAAAAAAAAAATGATTTTTTTTTCAATGTCTTCTTTGGCGCATGCGTTAGTTACAATCGCATTACTTTTAAAGGGAAACTGTCACGAGAAGCGCATGCGCTAGCGTCTTGTGAAAACTTTAAAAGTGTTAGGTTAACTTTTTTCAAGTTGAACCGACAAAGTCAAAATGGTGTCCACTGGAGAGGGCCATAGTGGACAAAGGAGAAACTCCGGCGAATATACGTGACTCACGGGGGAATCCATGATGGCGGCTAGAATTTTCCGTGGGCTCGAGAGCAAACAAACTCGAGCATGCGCAGCTCATGACAGTGCCCCTTTAATTAACTTTGCTCTTGTATTTCCATTCGTTTTGCATTTGCATTGCATCTCAAATGTAAGACAGAAACGCTAGATCTCGGTCAACTATACCCGAGAGTTGGCCAAATATTCGAATCGTGGAAGAATAAATCAGACTTCTATCGCACCGGAACCCTTTATATGAAGAAACATCTTACCTGAAAGCACAGCGGGTGTCCAAAGGAACCATCATCAACTTCCTCAACTGCTTGGATGTTTACAACTTCGATGAAACATTTTGGCTTCTCACCTCTTGTCTGTAGCGTGAATTCAAATCATTAGTACAGATCATAGTACAGCAAGATTAAGAAGGAATTGTACTACTACTACAGCTGTATTCACGTTAAAACGTTTTCGGGTGTTGGATTCCTTTGCAGATTGGAATTAAATTTAGCTTTTATGATGTCAGCACAATTAAATTTGGTATTTGCATCATTTACTGGATTTGTAAACTCGTCCAACTCGATGAAGCTAAAAAATATCGACTATATCTACAGCAGTTCTGTATTCCATCAATCATTGCTGCAACGTTTTTTCCAAGGGAGCTTGAGAACCTATTCGTGAACGACCGCTCTTGGAATGAATTAATTTTTCCACGATATTATTCAATCTTGTTCATACGGTACATCGTGTTCAAGGTATGAACAGTCTTAAAAAATAAATAAATGATCAAACGAATAAATAAGTACATAATTGCCTGTTTTGCGCTCAAGTTGTTGTTTATATTTCATCTCGTTCACGGCAAACAGCAAACGCCGAGCTGCAAGTGGCCTTTTGCTTAAAACGAATGGACTTCGTTTTATTTTAGTCCTTTTTTTGCCTGCTACTACAGATGTCGTGTACTAGCCTCACAAGTGAGAGAGACAAATTATAATAAGAAATTGTTTTTGTGCTGCATTTATAATGACAGAAATTTGGCTTTTAAAGTTCGTTTTGTAATTGGGGAGTTTAACAAACGACGGCGGATAAGGTAACAAAAACGTTACAATTATTTCACAGGTATTTCGCGGTTATTCATTCTTGTCCACGCTGTACATTGCAGTCGAAGTATCGACCAGTTCACGCTCTTGAGTGCATCATGGGTAGTCAGGGCAACATGGTGGGAAATTCAAAGCAAAATAAACTGTCCATGACTCTACCTTTTTAGACTTTCGCCTTCATAAACCAAACAAATAAGTTCAAGTTCACAACTGAGATGAACTGGAGTTGGTATCTATTCTTTGGAATTTCTAAATGATACTTTTTTGTCTCCATACATTCTCTGTAATTTTGTGCCTTTGGAATTACAGGAAATGTGCGGCAGAAACTTTGTTTAATAACTGAAATAATTTCTACAATAGCCATTCTCTCCAACTTTATTCTGCCACACCTGTGAGCGCATATCTTTTGTTTTGGAAAATAAGAAAACCCAAAATTGCATATCATGATTATTTCTCATCGTTTTGAACTTCCACACTTCTCTCCATCTTGCCCTGATTACCCAGGATGCACTAAAGAGCGTGAGAATGGCAATCCACACTTGAATGTATGCTCACGCTGTCATCAAACAATCTTTATCTTACGTTGGTGTTTTGAAGACCTTGCCGAAGTAATTTACGAAAATGCATGCCGCACGTGCATTATTTTTCGTCTTTTAATAGGCTGGCAATAATGTTTTTGCTCTCTGGCCATTATGATAACCGTCGTCGCTTCCGTGAACTCCGCGTTGTTTAGCAGATGACGGCAAAGACATTTAAACGTACTAGAATGCATGCGGCACGTGAAGAACATCATATCATATCATTTCATATAATTATATAGCGTTCGTGTTGGTATTGCCGTCGAAGAAGAGATGGAGATGTGTTAATTGGAGATCCTTTTTGTATTGGTATAAGGAGCTGATTGTCTTTGCAGTTTAGAAATTGTTACGTGTAAGCAAGAATGAAATGACGATAACTACATATTTTCATTATTCCGACTGGCCTTTACTCCCTCTTCAAAACCTTAGTCGTGTAAAGAAAATTAACCTTACTTCTTAGCTAGAAAATCCTTATGCGGAGCGCTTCTAAGCTCTTTTATAATCAAGCTTGCCAACTTCATTAACTTACAAATTGTTCATTGTGACTTACCCATTGTGCTGAACTTTGATAATACTCAAAAGATCCTTCTGTTAGGACTCCAAACACTCCTTCGAACAACGCCTTAGCAAGAAAACTCCGTCTTCTCGTCTTTCTCACTAAAATGTTACCACAGAACTTCGCCGTCTGTTTCTTTATGTTCGATTCCATTTGAAAAGTGATGGCTTTATAAAACCCAGAATTACTTGTGCAAACTCGTTTCTCTCCTCTTTGCAAATTACTAAACTGAAAACCGTTTCTTGTTTGCTTTGTGAATTTGTCACACTACGCCAATTCCTTCTCGTATCAGTGCCTCCTAAACACTTTCTCACAAAGCGATGAAATCCTTATACTTTGCTGATACAGCAATAGGGCTCAAAGTTGGTACCTGTTTGCAGCTTCCAAAGAACGAACAGCCAAAAGGCGGTCACGTTCTTTTCCCATTCAATTGTCAATTGTCCCTCCTAAATTAAGTCGAATAGTGCTAATGAGCTAGATATAAGTATCTACCTTCCAAGAAAATTGACACATGCCTGACATGTCAGTTTGGTCTGGTTAGATAAAGTTTACACTAAATGGACAAATCTGCCTGAAAGCCAATTCAGTTGTGTACATTACACATGCTTCGGTAGTTAAGGCATCAGTAGCCTCAGCTAAACTCACTAGAAGCTTATGATTGCACATGACACAGAGGTGCCGACCCGGAAAGGGGAGTACGAAGGACCTTGATAACATGAAAAATGACAGGGGACATTTAATAGAGGAGGACTGGGGGGTGGGGGGGGGGGGGGGGGGTGTCGAATCACCTATTTTGGTCTCGCTCTATTGATAGACATTCAAAATAAAATTACCGCATTTCAGCTGTCACGACCATGTTAAACAGTTACTGCATATTCAAAGTTCAAAGAAGATACTCTTCTTAAAACAACGCCTTTATGAACATTACTAAAATTCTTCCAGATCTAACTTGAGCCTTTCAGGGATGAAAATACTTTAGCGAGTTTCAGCCATGCATACGGAACTCGCGCCCGCAGTGTGTGCGGCTGTCAAAACTGTGCTATCCTCTCATTCTTTTGCCCTTTTAAACCGGAACACCGGAAACGGTGCATTTCTGTGCATAAACGACGTTGTTGTCGATCTACCCTGTCGGAAGGACGCCAGCAAAGTTTTTTTTCGCGAAGTTAACACAAATATTTTAAGCAAGAGCCGATACAACGTAGATTTGATTTTAGTGATGTACTATATTTCGGCTGGCCAAACCAGCCTTCTTCAGGTACAATGAGAGTTTACATTGAATTGCAATTCAATGTAAACTCTCATTGTACCTGAAGAAGGCTGGTTTGGCCAGCCGAGAAAAAAAAGTACATCACTAAAATCAAATCTACGTTGTATCGGCTCTTGCTTAAAATATTTAGTTTCTCAACTTGAAATAACGCCGATCAGATCAAGCCACTGATCCAACGTACACCGACAGGAAAATTGTCCACGGTTGCTTGCTTCAAAACTCTGGAATTTAACACAAATGAATACATTATCAATACAGTTTTGGCGTCTTCTTACGTTCGAAATCGTCTTAAAATAGTTAGAAGCATAACAACTGCCGTTCGAATCGCCTCTCGCTGGCAACCCAGTTTTGGCGCCAACCTTTTTGACAAAAAGGTTGCCACAAAATTCTTTAAATTATTTTTTCGCCCTTTAGTTGCGAACAAGTTACGTGACACCGGATGGTACAGTTTTCTCCGCTCGCTGAACTCTGATTGGTCAATTTAAATTTTGTTTGCTTTGCCGGACGTCTAGATAGCGTATCCCACGTAAGTCTGGCTTAATTGAAGATTTGAGATTGTATTAAAAGTTGACTAGGAAGTACACGCCTTTGCCTGCCTACAGATCATGTGACATTCCTCGATAGACAATTCGTCACCAGTGTTCTGTTCAAGAGTGTTGATAATCAATAACAAGTCCTGCCGGGTTAGACTGCTGGCAGTACCTTCTATACAAACACATTTACATTTCTAAGTATCTTTTCTCCATTTGACATGATTATTATAAAAATCTGGGAGACAAAACTGTAGGGCACGCGAAATGTTCCCTTCCGGTTGCCGTTCGCTTCTCAAAAACGCGCATGCTTAAAGGGGCTAGGTCACGCTATTTTAGGTAATTTTGTTTAATTTTGTTAATTATGAGCTCTAAACGTCAAATTGGCAGAGCAAGAATCTTTCATTTGCAAAATCACGGCCACATAACAACTGAGAATAATTTTCCAGCTTTGTAAATGGCATTTTGATATAGACTGATATAAATTTGAAAAAAGGTGGGCCGACGTTTTTCAAATTTACCCAAATTCAATCCATTTCAATACTCTCCAGTTTTGTCCATCCATGTCCCTTCTTGGCTTCCCTGTGTTTTGTTAGAGTTCTTCTATAGTTTTGAACAGTTATTTCGATATTTTAGTTAATTCTATGACCATTCGATCAGTGCTGAAATTGCCTAAAATTGCGTGACCTAGCCCCTTTAAGTTCCTAGTCCTGTTTTGGTGCGCAATTGAGATAAACGGCCGAGAGAGGCTTGGGGAGCTTTCCCAACTCCCCAAGCGTGGCTCCACTTTGCGATATAAAAGCCGCGTTCACCACCCACAATACCTTGATTGATTCTGACAAATTAAGGAATGACATTAGAAACGTCAGCTTTCTGGGGTGCTCAATTTAATTTTATGAACTCACTTGAGACAACTACATTTTCCAGGGACCTCTCGACCACTGACGAAATCTAACTTTGCTGTTATTTTTTTTCCAAATAATAGCCTGTCTTCCTAGCTCCCCTCTCCAGTTGAGTTATGTCGAAAAGGACAACTGAACGATACAAATGATTAAGCTGTATTATAATGAATTTATTTGCAACTTAAAGCTAAAAATATGTACAGAAGATTAATGTAAAATTTCCTCAATTTAGTCATAATAACCGTTAAAAGTATCTATACCTTCCAACAAGAAATATTAAATAGAAAAACCACCGGAGAGTTTTTCATGGTCAAGTGTGACTAAATAACGGAAACTGTTGTAAAAAATAAACTATTTATTTTTACAATTTAAGAGCTACATGTAAGTGTGAATTTTTTCCTGCGACGATATCAAAGTTTTCGGTTCTTTTAAAATCTTGAAGAGCGACCAATATTTCAAAAATTACATATATAAAATTCCTGCAAAACAGGAGTATGAAATATTTACAAAAAAGACGACTAAACAAAATAATAAATGAGCAAAGCAGAATATTAGCGAATAATTTTTTGGAAAAGCCGACACTTAACCAATGAAAATCAATATCCCTAGTCTTCTTATCTCGAGAAGTTCATCGTACTGAAGCAGTTGCTACATATTTCTTCTTTTACAAAATTTCAGGTAAAAACGCAGTGCCACCGGTTTGGAAGGAAAAACCAGTGGAAATTTCCTGCCAAATTTAAATACTGTAGGAAACTCCATGAAATTTTCCAAATTTAAAATCAAATGCAACAGGTATATGCCATTTAAAAGAAGCAGAAAGTTAAATTGAGCATGGTTCTTGTATTGTAAAGCAAATTGTACTCCGGTATTTCGGTTATTTTGGTACAAAAGGGAAACGAGAAAGGAGGAAACGTCGAAAGTTTTCCTTTTTTCAAACAAAACATTACTTATATTGGGAAGGACTGTTCCACCAGCCGTCCAAACCAAACAACTTGTTTTTCTATTCACATGAAAAGCGTTTGTGTCTAGACACAACTCCTCAAGGTTTATATGGTAGTAAGAAATATGTGATTTATATCAGGCTTAACTTTTTTGATTTCACAAGATCGATATTGTGTCGCATACGATGCAAAAGCTGGTTCATTGATGATTAGCTTTCCTCGAGGAGTCCACGTGTCAAATTCTGGGGCATCATCATCTGGGGTTTCTTCATCACCTGGCGTCAAGTCCATCCTTGAGTCAGAACGAGGCAGCTTTGTGTTCATTGACACACAACACAGCACAAGAGGAATCATTGAAGCCATCACGAAAGAACAGCCGGCCATGTAGAATGCAGGCGCATACGAATGGAATTTATCAACAGTCAGACCTAAGGGAAGGCAAACAATAAAAAAATGTTGATTAGATCAACATCGAAAGGTTCGGGTGTTCAAAGACCATAAAACCTTATCCAATGGATACGTCACCACCAGACAGTCTCAATATGTAAACCAAATGCTATATCGCCACTAAAAACCATGTGTGCATGCATATACACACTGTATACATAGCTAATTAAGTATGGAGATATGCGAAAAACGTGGCAAACCGTACAGCATTGTTTACTCGCCGAGTAGTGACATATCTCGGGTTTAAGTTAGGCCTCTGAACGATTGGTTCAGTTTTTAAAGCTTCAGGCATAAAACGCGCGCTCTGATTGGTTACAATACAACTACGCCCGTTGGTACCCGTTTTGCATAAGGCTAGAAAGCACATTGTGACGTGTACAAAAAATGGAGATTAATTATTGACCTAAAGAGTAAAGAGAAAAGAATAAAAGGAAGAGAAATGGTGAAACAAATGTTGGCTTTGTGCCCTATAACCTGATGCAATCATTCAAAACAAAAAGTTTGGGTGTATTCGAAAGTACTTATGTAATCCCTCGCCTGCAGTTGAGGCCGATCCAACATTTGCAGGCTGTGGAACAGTTCATAGCCAGGGCCAGTGGGTGCCTCTCACAGGCAGCCGGATCCTTTACTCGGGTTCATCCACCTCATTCTTCTTCCGCAGGGTCTGCATGGAAGGCCTCAAACTTCTGAACTACACTGCTCTTCTGCCGGAAAGGTTTCCCCGGCAACGGCCTCCGCCTTTCTGCCTTTGCAGGGGCTCCTCCGTCACGGTTTGCCCTGGTAAAGTTCACCACAGAATCTTCGCAAGTGCTTTATACAATGTATAAAGCCACGGCGAAATCAACAAAAACTTTCATCCAACATCATGCTTCTGCAAGAACGGGGTTCTTTTCGCTTGTGATACCGGCTTGAATGACGGAATAACAAGCAGAAAAGTCACTGCATGCTAAACCATAAAACACTGAAAGTCATGCAAACGGTGGCGTTTAACGACAACTTCTGCAAGACAGACAATGTTTCGTTCAATTTAGTTAACACCATGCTGGTTGAAAATCTTTATTTGTTCCACTGGGCTTTATACAGAGCGCGTACATCACACAACAAATTAACTATGGAGCATAGACAATAAAAAAGCACTCCAGAACTACTAATGTAAACAAAGAGCAGCTATGAAGATCGTGTGTCCTGTTTAACAATTCATCCTTTTTTGTTCTTTCTGTATATACCTACCACTGTTTGTGTCTGGACACCCGAAGAGGGTCCACATGTTTTGTGCGGGCTGGCTCGAATTACGAATAGAATGCACGAGCCCAAGGACATCCGCACTTTTGATAATCCGAACACGAACCACTAGAACTGTTGCACTTTTTGTCAAACCAATAGGGTAGTTTTGAATTGTGCAGCAACAAAAGAACAGAGTAGGGGAATACTGAGCATTTTGTTTTGTCCAAAACAAAGGAAATTGCAAATTATTCCCCTCAACCTTGACTCTGCTCTTTAGTTGCTGCACTATTCGAAAGTAGCCCATTCTAGTGTAATAATTTGGTGGTATTTGTGTAGGAATGCCATATGTGATCCCTCAAAGTTAATCATTTGATTTGTGTCGTGAGGCAGTCACTGATGGAATATTTCTTTGATTTATAACTGTGAAATATTGAATCCCAAACGTGCATGAATTCATCAAAGCACGGTGACTTTGCTTAAAATGAAACAGAGCACTTATTTCATTTCCGGTGTCTCTTTACCACGTCAAGGCTAGGGACACCCTGAAAACGAGGCTACCACTTACCTGATATCGGTGGTCCAATAAGTGTTGTAAATGAGCCAATCATGAGGGTGAAGCCCAGGGATGAGGCTGCTCAACGTTGATCCACACACGTCAGAGCTTGGATGTTACGAACAGTAGCCATGGCACCATCACAGAATCCAAACACTAAGGCATATACAGCGAGGGCGTAGTAACTTGTAGCCAAGTTGACAAGCATCGTTGAGACACCGTTGATAAATAAAACGCCTTGGAAAATGTACCAATTGTCCAGGCTCTTGATTGCACACAAGAAACCACAGGCAAATCGTCCAATGACAATGTTGATTCCCATGAACAGAAAGAGTCTTGATGATGCCTCAGATGAGACATTGTTATCTGCAGCAAACTTGACCTGCATAGGACAAATTCAAGTTGTACTTAAAGCAGCCAGTCAACTTAAAATTTAAAATTAATTAAGACATATCTTCATAAAGGATAAACCTTAGTCAAGGCATTGCAAAGATTTCCCACTAGTGTCAAACAAATGGTCCTTCATTTTCAGAAAAGCAATTTGCGGGTGTTGATAATACTTGTCCAAGTATTCTTGGACATTGCACAATATTGTTTCGACCTCAAGTTGGGATGTTCACTCCGGGAAATAAAGAGCCTCAACTTACAGCTTTCAGTCATAACATTTGGGACCATGCACCTAAGATTACTTTGAATGAAGCGGCCTTATCACCTTTCATTTCCTACATTTCACTTGTGGAATGTTCTGTCTTGAGTCCGATTCTTCAAATGCAATTTTGCCTTTCGTAAGACATGCCACTAATCTGACTTTTACCAAAAGCCGGTCAAAACACACCTTGGGCTTGAACATCTCAGGGAATGTACAGAAAACAAATTATTCCATATCGGGTAAACTGGAAAGAGGCTTTGCTTTTTGAGAAAAAAAAAAAGAGCTTTCATCAATAAGAATGAAAGCCCCTTTAATGATACTTACCAGAAGCACATATATAATGGGACGACCAAACATGGTAAAGAAGAAAGTACCAGCCACAACAAGAAAGCTAGGGACCTTAAAAACCGAGAAATTGAAACTAAAGCGTTTGGACCGTCGCTTCTCTCCAGGGTTCTCACTGAGAAGCTTTTCACTACTTCCTGCATTGCTTGACTTGGACGTATACAGGAGACCAAAAAGGCTATTGACAACTAAGGCACCAGCAAGTATCCGCATCGCATTTCTCCAACCAAGAACACCCACCAATGAAGAGACAACTTGGCTAAGAGCCATGGTACCCAGACCTTGCCCAGCTGAGGCAATACCAAGGGCAATGGATTGCCATTTTTCAAAAGACCTTCGAACAATTTCCAAACAAGACAAAAACGTGAAGGCTCCTCCCACACCAAGAACAACGTAAGACACATACAAGGTTATCAAGTGATTTGCCACAGAAGTGATAGCCAAGCTAAGAGCGCAAATCAAGCATCCTATGATGGCCATTACTCGGCAGCCAAAGCGATTTATGAGGGAGCCTGCAAAGGGACCCAATCCCTGAAACATGGCAATGGAGATGGAACCACACCAGGCTGAAAAAGAAATAACGAGACCGGTAAATTACTGAGAACAACGAGGGCTTCCCAGTAGTTATGCTAAACAACAAAGGGGCAAATTGAACTGAAACAGGGAAAATTGAGAAAAAGCAAAAAAAAGAAAATTCACGATAACAAAATATATTCCGTATTGGGCTCCGTCGCTTCGCGACTCCGCCCAATACGGAATACATCTTCTCTCAACTATTAAGGAACAAGGTCGGAAGTTCCTATATAAAGTGAACTTTTACCACCATACTTAAAATTGCTTATTTACTTAAAATTACTTATTAAAACTGAAATTAAAAATAGAACAAGGAAAAGAAGACAAACTCTCTCCTAGGAGGCCCTGAACCATAGATACATAGATCCACACTGCATAAAAAATGCTAGCTGTTTTTATGAAAACCTTTCTTAAAGGAAAATTGACCCAGTTAAGAAGATGCTAAACGCGTCACATAACCCAGCCCGAAGGTTACACCAAGGAATTTTGACCCCTCCAGCTTGAACACATACCTGTGTCTAGAGGCAGCATTAGTCTAACCTCGTTTTCTTTTATTTGTACCAGGTGATCTGGTGACGTAATTCGGAGGACTGGAGAGAAACATTTTAACGCAGTATCCCACAACCGCGCGCGGCCTTATTTTCGAATTCAACATGGCAGCGACAAGGTTAGATCTTGTCAGGTCTACTTGAATGTTCATTCAATAACAGGAAATGTGGTAGACACGTAATGATCTGTTGAGTTTTGGCGATGGCAATACTGTAGGGAGTTTGGAAACAACATCTAAGACCGCACGCCGTTGTGGGATACGGCGTTAAAATTTTTCTTCCCAGTCCTCCAAATTACATCACCAAATCACCTTGGTAAGAGCTTAAAATAGAGTTTTTTTGGGTGAGACCCTTATATCCTTTGTAAAGTGTGTACGGGTTTTTCGTATTTTTATTTTTATTTTAGTTTTGTCCTTGTCGGTCGGATAAGTGAAATTCCTCCTCCGTTTTAGCTACCACCGTTATTACGCTTAGAGTAAAAAGGGAAATCAATGGCTCTTTATTTTCAATTCAAGTGCCTCTGATCCAGCAATCCGATCTGTCGCAATACCGTGCAAAAATGCCACTTGAGACATTCAGGGGACTCCAAAAAGGTAAAACAAATGAGGAAACAAGAGAACAAATTTCAAAAAATGGGCACACTGAAGCGTCTTAAATTTTCAAATATTATAGATCCTCATGGCTGAAAACTATAACGCTGTTTTTCAATGCTCGCGTGCAGAAGTTCCTGGGATCGTCACCTTATTTACATTATTGAAACAAAACATAATCGAATTTTTGAGGTTAATGATCGCTTTTGTTTTGTTTTACTGACCAATCGCGAGACGTTTCTTGTTATCTCCACGTGCCCAGACACATGAAAGACTCAGGAATGTTGTCAGATCTTGACGGGAAAAAACGTCATGTTGAGAATTGATATTGATCAGAAAAGCAGAAATATGCAGGAAATCCGTATCACGAGGTTCCTTTCGGTTTTACGTTTCAATCAAAAATGCCAGATTGCACAGTTTAACAAGCGTTGCATTGGTTGGTGTTTTTTCTCTCAAATATTCGGTTTTTTAGCATGCGAGTTGGAGATGGGTAGGTGATAGAGAAAGCGCTAATAACGGAGCCAGAGTGGCGCTGTCTTCCACCGTTAAGTCAGCACTGCCGGAGAACATCAAGATTCTATACTACCCTTTTCATTCACTCTCCGCGCCTATGAAAAGCATCTTTTCAGTGCTACATGTCTCGTTCTTGAAACGATGCCTCTTAAAGAAGACAAAAGAGAATGGATATTTTTAATTCGCTTTCCTACAAACATCTATCTTCTATCTCCTGGAATTGCCAATGATTTATCAGTCTTCACTATTTCTAACTGATGCGGATCATGATCCTTGAGAGTCGATTGAGAGCGCCTTTTTCGGGGCAAAATGTCAGCTTTTCATACTCAATGAACAACACAATACGAAATAAATTTAAAAAAATAGAAGATCTTACCTATTCTTTCCGTGCTTTCCTTGAAATAATCCATAAACACCGGTAACAGAACCCCAAAGCTGAAGATCAATCCGACGGTGAAGGCCAAATTCATGGACGCCCCAAACAACACGAACCAACTCCACGGGCTATCCTTTCTTTTCTTATCGTTGCTGAAGCAACATTTAGATTCATTACAAAGCGTCATTCTTTATTGCACAGAACGAGCGAGTTTGCGTTTATTTATTGTAAGTTTACAGCGGCACAAAATAGTCCTTTGACAGTCTTTCCTTTCGGCTGACTGGTATGAATTGATTACGAAATCGGAGAGCACGAATATTTATTACGAAATTGTCACGCAATACTCTATCCTGCGTGGGCAGGACAAAAAGGATGTCAAAATTTACTGATAGATGTCGTCACAATATTATGAAATAAGGCCTTTATTTCCCCAATGGCGTCAAGGGGGAGGGAAGAGGAGTGGACAAAAAACAAAGGAAAATTCCCAGTTCACCCTCCGAAAGGCTTTACTTCATTCAAAATC
Organism: Montipora capitata; assembly: GCA_949126865.1. Classification (NCBI taxonomy): domain Eukaryota; kingdom Metazoa; phylum Cnidaria; class Anthozoa; order Scleractinia; family Acroporidae; genus Montipora; species Montipora capitata. Next base: position 8,875,446 of record OX421450.1, read on the forward strand.
CGTCGAGAGGCATGATTTCTTTTCTTTGATCGAACACAGTTGTTTGGCTTACAGCTACCTTTATAGAATGAGTCCAGATTACGCATCATTATTTTGTCAACAGTTGTTAAAAGGCTCATTGTTTCCGTTTTCATCGGCTGGGCGCTATTGTTTTCTTTACCAATCCCACGAATTGCTGTCACGGTCAGTACGACAAGCCTTATCAATATTTTGCAATGCGAACCGAAAATGCATTTGGCTTGACCAGCGCTTTTTACAATAACAGACTTACACGTAGTTGATTTGAAACCGCCCGTTTCTTTCATCACTCGCGTCTACCGGAAATGTTTCTGCTGTTGGAGATGAAACCTTACACGCATTCTGTAAAGTGATCTTTCGCAATTGATGATGTAAACTGACAGTTGGGAAATTGACAGAGCAATGGTTTGTTAATACAAAGACAGCAAACATAAAACATCAACTAAAACGTGGACACCCTGTCTCTGACGCAATCAGTTATCCATTTGACGGTCTATGTTGTAAAAATATGCACGTGTTTGTATAGATAATCACATGATTTCGAGCGTAATTTGGAATAAAAAGCACACACACACTGGCCAGAGGTACCACTAGTGGTTTACTTTTTTACCCATTCAACTCTTGTTTTTGCACATGATTTCATCCGGTTGCATAAAGTTCATGGTCTCTTTATCAGCAAAAAAACAAGTCTTATCTTAGTAAATATATGCAAATTATTCAATGTTATGAAATGCGGCTGATCCGGGGCACGTGAGAAAAGTAAAATAACCGATGAACCTTCAAGGGGGTGTGAGGAGCACTCGCCAGCTCAAAGTTCTTTGTACCCAATCCCCTTTCCTTTCCCCACTGGTGCAGGCTGTCTCTCTAGAGACACAGATAACAATGCTGCAAAGTACGAACAAAAGGAACTATTTTGTTTTCGTCCATCAACATGGCGGCGATGATACTCATAAGCATACAGTGCAAATGTCAATTGAGCGTTTTCACGTGACGTCACGGCGGCCATATTGGTGTTCCAAAACAAAGAAATGGCGGCCATGATGGTGTACCAAACTAATCCTCCGAACTCTATTTTTATGCAAATACATTCTTTGTTTCAGTAATCCAATATGGCTGCTGGTCACGTGAGTAAAAACGCGCGTCATTTGGGCAACTGGCTAAGTAGACAATTGTCTTTTGGCTTAACTGCTGAATACCCCGCCACTCCAATTGTCTTTTTAACTAAAAAAACAATCTGGATGCGAATGACCTGCAAACTAAACGAATTCAGGAATGGCAGAGATGATTATTGCTGCTGATGAGTTTCTTTCAATTAAACACCCAACGTCAGAAACCGGAAGTGACGGTTTCGCAATGAGTTACTGTCATTGGTAGTGTCAAGATACCTGTAGGGGTCACCGGTAGGTCAAACAGGAAAACAGCTCACTTCCGGTTGTCTCTTCGTGTTGTCACGCATTATCCAGTTCACGTGCTCCCCATTGCGTTATGGGTATCTTTGCGACTGTCACGACATGATGAACATGGACGACAGGAGCAGAGAAATTGAGCCATCGAAGGAACATGGCGCTAACTACACGGACGTTGAACAAGACGAAGGTGAGACTGAAGAAGACCTAATAAAATTCAGGATTAAGCTTGAATAAATTGTAAGCCATTAAGAATGACCTGTTCAATTCCACGCTGTGTTTAACCAGGAACATCGAGTAATTATCTCACATACGATCCCTTAAACCCCTTCAAAGACCCTCTAAACTCCTTAAATTTCAGTGCATACATTTACTTCCAAGTACTTTTACCTATATATTTAAGTAACGTAGTAGTAACGTTACAATAGTAACGAGTTCGCGCGAGCCTCGTGTGTGCTGTGTTTCACGAGGAATAACTAATGATTTCATAATTTATTTTATCAGTTGAACAAATAGTTGATAAATATTGAAGACAGTAGGTGGTTATGGCGTGCCGTTTGTTTCAAAATTAATTGTATCTACCGATTGGCCCACTCATCAGTTAGTCAGTACAACTGATCGAATATTAGGGACCTAACTGATCGATAATTAATTAGTACAACTAATCGAATATTAGCGACACAACTGATCGATAAATCAGGACAACTGATCGAATATTAGGGACACAACTGATCAACAAATCAGTACAACTGATCGAATGTGAGGGACACAACTGATTGATAATTCAGTACAACTGATCGATAAATCAATAAAACTGATCGAATATTAGGGACACGACTGATCGAATGTCAGAGCCAACTGATCGATAGATCAGTACAACTGATCGAATATTAGGGACACAACTCATCGATAAATCAGTACAACTGATCGAATATTAGGGACACAACTGATCGATAAATCAGTACAACTGATCGAATATTAGGAACACAACTGATCGATAAATCAGTACAACTGATCGAATATTAGGTACACAACTGATCGATAAATCAGTACAACTGAGGGAATATTAGGGACACAACTGATCGAATATTAAGCACAGAACTAATCAATAAAACCGTACAAGTGATGGAATATCAGGAACACAACGGCTCAAATGTAAGAGACAACTAATCGATAAATAAAATATGGAATAAGTGACTTGCAACTGATCAAGTAATGCTAATTACCCAAGTATAAAGGTCACTTAGGTGAAGGGAGTATGTGACTAACTGATGAGTGGGCCAATCGGTAGATATAAGTAATTTTGGAAGAAACAGCGTGCCATAGGTGGTCACGAGTCCTCACCTACTTACTCGCTTTTTTTGCAAGGGGGCTTTTCTGAGGGGCTACACAAAGCTGGAGTTATTTTACAGGGGTTGTTGTGTCGCCTTCTTGTTATCCTAATTTTCCAATTGAGTAAACTTTGAATGTCTGTTTTCATGTGCAATGAAAACTTGTCGAAGGCCGATGTCAAGCCAGTCACGGCTAAAAGTGCACAAAAATAATTATATGTATGTGCAGTGTACATGTACGCTGTATGCTCTGTGTACATAGCGTGATTAAAATTCTGTGGACAGTCTCAGGATGCAAATATTGTTTTAGCTCAAATTGGAAATTTTGTTTACAGCTTTTTTGGTATCCAAATTTTACATACACAAGAAAAATTTTGGTAGCCTTTAGTTAAAGCTCTGAGCTGCTTAATGCATAAGGCATGGTTATTATGTGTGGATTTTAAATGTTGGTGAACACTTTTTACTGTTTGTTGCTGTAATGTATTGGGCCGCTAAGTATGTTGGGATAGGAAAAACCATGTGCTTTTGATAGCGGCGGCCATGTTACGTCTGCAATGAAATTGGTTGAGTTAAATCTGTTTGTTTGGATACTTTATTACTCTCGGGAATACTACATTGGCGACGAGGATAAACGAAAAGCAATGGAAAAGAGCGTGTTACCGAAATTTGATTGTTTCTCTGATCCAGCGACGATTGGTCCCCGATGGAAGAGGTGGTTAACTTCATTCGAACTGTACGCGGACGGGAAAGGGCTTATTATAAGCGAAGGAACCACAGCAGCAACTAAACAGCGGCGACGAGCAATGTTACTCCACCTGGCTGGGCCTGATGTGCAGGAGATATTCACCACCTTAACTGAAACCGGGGATGCTACAAATTACGCCAGTGCTGTTGAAGCTCTCAACGCCTATTTCGTGCCACAGGTAAATTCAGCATTTGCCCGCCAGACCTTTCATCGGATCACACAAAACCCAGGTGAGACAGTTCAGCAATTTGCTACTCGCTTAAGACAAGCAGCTAAAGATTGTGATTTTGGCACTGATACCGACAACCAGATAAGAGACGCAGTTCTGAATAAGTGCACTTCCATTTACATCAAACGAAAATTGCTTGAAGAAGGCCAAGGACTGAACTTAACATGCACCCTAGAGGTTGCCGCAAAATGCGAAAAGATAGAAACCCAACTGGCTGCCCTTTCAGAAAAAGGGGTAGAATCAGAACATATCAATAGAATCAAAGAGAGAAGTAACAATCCGAGTACTAGCATGCAAGGCCGATTCCAAGGGAGAGATAAGACATGTTATAGATGTGGTTTATTGGGACATTTCGGTCGTGATCCCCAGTGCCCAGCAAAGGGCAAAACATGCAGGAAATGTCGTGGGAAAGATCATTTTGAAAAAGTTTGCAAGACAAAGTCATATGCTCGCCAGGTTGGGGGGGGACCCGATGACAATGACCCTGGGCCCCAGCAGGACTATGCATTTAGTATTACAGAAGGAGGACACTCAGAAATGGTCACCGTACAAGTAGGAGGAGTAAACCTTAAGATGTTAATAGACTCTGGGGCGAGCAGCAACATTATTGACGAGGGGACGTGGGAACAGCTTAAGGTGAAGGGAGTGAAATGTGAATCACAAGTGGCTACCCCAGACAAGAAACTATACCCATATGCGTCTAGTCAGCCACTGCCAGTTAAGGGTAGTTTTAAGTGCACAGTGAGTGTTTGTGATAGATCGACCAAAGCTGAAGTCTTGGTGATTAAAGGTAGAGGGATGTCGTTGCTTGGAAAGATTACAGCCACAGAACTGGGGGTGTTAAAAGTTGGCATTAACATTGCTATGGTAACAAGTAAAGCTGACAATTTACAACAGCAGTACCCAGAGGTATTTGAGGGTGTCGGAAAACTGAAGAACAAACAGATATCCCTGGATATAAACCCCACTGTAAAACCTATTGCACAGCCTTATAGAAGGGTGCCATTTAATTTGAGAGGAAAGATCCGAGATAAGACCACAGAACTGTGGAACATGGGAATAATTGAACCAGTGGAAGGTCCAGCCCCCTGGGTCAACCCTGTGGTGATTGTCCCAAAGGCCAACGGGGACATCCGCCTATGTGTGGACATGAGACAAGCAAACCAAGCCATTATGCGAAGACGATATCCAATTCCTACAGTTGATGAGGTGTTACATACAATGAATGGCTCTAAGGTCTTCAGTAAATTAGACCTTAAATGGGGGTACCACCAGTTGGAGTTGAGCCCAGAATCCAGGGAAATCACAACCTTTGCTACACCTGATGGGTTGTTTCGATACAAGCGCTTACTCTTTGGGGTCTGTTCTGCCAGTGAACAATATCAGCATGAAATCGCTTCAGCCTTGGCAGGTATCGAAGGTGTCGAAAACATTTCGGATGATATTGTGGTGCATGGTCCCGACACAGAAACACACAACAGGCGACTCCACCAAACTATAGAGCGTCTGCAAGAGTGCGGTCTCACTTTAAATGCTGAGAAATGTTTGTTCAACACGGACAGGCTGGTGTTCATGGGCATGCTGCTTTCAGAGAAAGGCATTGGTCCTACAGCAGATCGTGTTAAAGCAGTATTAGAGGTGGAAGAACCAAAGAGTGCGTCAGATGTACGTAGCTTTCTGGGTTTAGCCAATTACAGCAGCCGGTTCATACCTCACTTTGCCACTTTATCTGAACCACTGCGAAGACTGACAAGGAAAGAGACACCCTTTGAATTTGGACCAGAGCAGAAGAAGTCCTTTGAATGTCTCAAACAGAAGATGGCAGAAGCTTGTACTTTGGCATATTTCGATGGGAATGCGCCCACCAAGATAATCACGGACGCCAGTCCAGTTGGGCTGGGCGCTGTTCTCGTACAGAAGCAGGCCAGTACATGGACACCGGTATGTTATGCAAGTCGTAGTTTGACTGGATGTGAGCAGAGATACTCCCAGACAGAGAAGGAGGCGCTCGGTGTGGTGTGGGCATGTGAGAGATTCCATGTCTATGTGTATGGGATGCAATTTGTTGTAGAGACCGACCACAAGCCTTTAGAGGTCATATATGGTCCACGGTCAAGACCATGTGCACGGATAGAATGATGGGTTCTCAGATTACAGCCATATGATTTCAGTGTGATACACAGGCCTGGGCGCGAGAACATTGCTGATCCATTGTCGCGTCTACTCCATACGAGGGTCGAACCTGACAACCACCAGCGGTGCACTGAGGAGTATGTTAGGTTTGTCGCTGCAAGTGCAACACCAACGGCACTCACAACACGTGAGATAGAAGAGGCCTCTGCCGATGATGAAGAGCTGAGAGAAGTGAGGAAAGCTATTGCAACGGGGCGGTTTGAAAAGTGTAGACAATATATGACAGTGGCGGGGGAGTTGTGTGTCATTGGTCAGCTCGTGCTTAGAGGTACACGCATTATTATTCCTAGTAAATTACAGCCAAGGACCTTAGCACTTGCTCATGAAGGCCACTTGGGCGTGGTGTGGCACCAAACAGAACCTCAGAACCAAGGTGTGGTGGCCCGGGATGGATAAAGCAGTGGAGAGACATTGCCGAGCATGCCATGGGTGTCAGCTGGTGGCACAACCAGATCCTCCTGAACCTATTCGATCCACCTCATTACTCGATGGACCCTGGCAAGACTTAGCAGTAGATTTAATGGGACCGCTACCATCTGGACATTCACTATTGGTCATTGTTGATTACTACAGCCGATTTTACGAAGTCGAGGTTATGCAGTCCGCTACCGCCGAAAAGATCATAGACTGTCTGGCTGACACCTTCTGCAGACATGGGCTGCCAAATACCATCAAGTCCGATAATGGTCCACAATTCAAGTCGAATGAATTTAGAGAATATTGTGAACAGCATAATATTATACATCAGAAAGTTACTGCCAAGTGGGCCCAAGCCAACGGAGAAGTCGAACGACAGAATCGGTCACTGTTGAAACGACTACAAATTGCTCAGGCCGAGAACAAACCATGGAGAGCAGAATTAAGGAGGTACAGTGTATCTCTCTGCCTACAGAAGCATTCCCCATAATACGACTGGAAGGAGTCCCGCTGAGCTACTTTTTAACCGAAAAGTCAAGGGGAAGATCCCTGATTTAAGCATCGGCCATGCCTATGACTATGAACTACACGATCGCGATGCTGAACAGAAAGCTAAGAGTAAAGCTTACGCAGACATACACCGCAGGGCTAGCCCCTCCAGCATTGAACTGGGTGATGAAGTGCTTGTCCAACAAGACAAGACTAACAAACTCAGCACAGCATTTAACCCAAATCCCTGTAAGGTTGTCAGCAAGACTGGGAACAGCCTCGTGGTAGAGAGTCCAACGGGGAACCAGTACTCCAGAAACACAAGTCATGTGAAGCAATACATTAGAGAGGGAGATCCCCCACTCCAACAAGGGTCAGACTCTGTGTCAACACCCCCCACACCCCAGCAGGAACTAGACCCTGTGCCATCATCTTACCAACCAACCGTACCAGAATTGACTGCCGGGCTGCTGGATAGAGAGGAGTGCCCCAATCTAAACGAGAATGGTGGAGCGGCACCAGAACCATCAAGGAATCTGAGACCCCAGAGGACAAGGAGATTGCCAGAGAGATTAAGAGATTATGTTGTTAATTTTCTTTGGGGAACATGAACACGGATTCTCTCTCTTCAGAACCATATACAGTTTGAACATTTAAGTTTTAGCAGAAGAGACTTCATCGTTAGTATAGTTGACTTTATTGTTCGTGGAGATTTCTTTATTTTTGTAAGAGAGCATTTTTCTGAGGATAGGGGAGATGAAATGTATTGGGCCGCTAAGTATGTTGGGATAGGAAAAACCATGTGCTTTTGATAGCGGCGGCCATGTTACGTCTGCAATGAAATTGGTTGAGTTAAATCTGTTTGTTTGGATACTTTATTACTCTCGGGAATACTACAGTTGCAAGAGGACCTCTTATAGATTTTACTCTTATCTAACACCAAACATTTCCATCAATGGGCAACAACCCCTTAAGGGTAACAACATGAAGGTCCATTACATTAAACAGAAATTTGGATTGTCTGTAGTTTTGATTTCTCTCAAAGTTTAAGTTATGTGGAATGTGCAGCCTTGGAATTCACCTTTGAAGTACACTGCAACTGTTACTACAGACTACAGGATAAGTTTGAATCGAAGGAAAGAAAGTTTGCCCCGCCCCCCCCCCCCCCCCCACCAAAAAAAAAAAGTGGGCTTTTCTTTTTCTAAAAATACACAAAGTAGAGATCAAATAATCAGTTAATTAGTTATGTATGTGCAAGAAGACTTGTAGAGGTAATAAAAGAAAGCTTACATAAATAATATTAATAAGGCCTCCCTCAAATTAAGAATTTCATGAGTTTTTATTCACAATGACAATGGATGTTACATTCAAATCACACCAAATATTACTATATACATTGTATAGGTTGACCGCATTTAATCACCCAACATTACTCTGAGTAGTTACAGAAAAAAATCAGTGAGTTTACAATGTTACAGGATACAGATTTACAAGATACTCAATACCAGTCTTTGGTAACATGGATTGATTGCATGATGTCATTTTATAAATAATATTGTATTACGAGCTTTCATCATCAAATATTGAAGAATGTGGTTTGACTAATCCCATTTTGCATTCTTTTTCACAGGCAGGAAGAGTATAAGAAACCTTGTTGGGTTTTGGTAGGAACATTATTGTACCATCATTAATTTTGTATTGATCTTCTGCACTTGTAAGCACATGACCTTGAACCATGTAACTTGCAACTCTTTTCCTTGGAACAAAGCTGTGGATTTTACGACACCAATTTTATGCCCAAATATGGACAAAAATAAGATCGAAGCTGCATGCGCAGGGAAATGCACGGGCTTTGTTATATCCAAATACGGATATTTTTAAACTCAAAATTACCCCAGCACTGAACCAGAGTTATATGTAAATGCTTCAAGGTCACAAGTTTACCCCTATAATATTTAAAGATCAAGATTCCTTCCACTCTTTTTCCTTAAAACCTAGCTAATTAGGGAGAAAGTAAGTTACATAACCCCTCATGCACAAAAAAACATTTATAGTATACTCCATGCATGTACATGCGTAATTATAGATATTGAGTATGGAATTAATTTATGTCGGTCTTAAAAGTTTGGTTTGTATTATGATTTGTACAACTGTGTTGTTGCTCACACAGTTTTCTATGTCATTGTAGGTTTCTGGGTCTTTGTAACAACTTTGGCTATGTTGTCATGTTAAGTGCAGCTCATGACATTCTTACAGAAAACATCAATAAGAATGGAAACCAGGTCAGTTTGAAAGATGAGAAACAACATTAAGGGTCCAATACAAAAGTAATGAGAGCAAAGTTCAATGAAATTTGTGAAAATGTTCGATATTTTAAACACAGCAAATTTTCACTGAATTTTCCATGAAAACTATCATCATTTATATCTTAGCAAGCGGAATTTCACATGACATTCCTTTCAAAACACGGCATTTCAAATGAAATTTGGATAGATAGATAGATAGATAGATAGAGAGATAGAGAGATAGATAGATAGGTAGGTAGGTAGATAGATAGATAGATAGATAGATAGATAGATAGATAGATAGATAGATAGATAGATAGATAGATAGATAGATAGATGCCCTGAGCGGGGGCAAAAACCAATTTTTCGGATGGGTGTGTCGAAAGGTAAAATGCACGGTATGTGTTTGTCTCTGTAACATAGTCTATACCTTTCATTTGCCTTGAAATTTCTAACTTTCATGTGCACAAAGCGAGTCTACTCTTAGAAATTACTTAAATTTTTCCCTCGTACTCTTAACGATGAATGGATTTCCAAATCTATTTGTCTTTACAAGAGGCCTTGAAAACCTCCTCTGCCTTCTCAGGTCATATGAGATAGAAACTGAGGGAGACAGGTTGCTGATGGATCATTAACAATAGACTTCAACAGGACGGTGTTCTGTTAAATTTTCTTGGTGGGCCCTGATGGACTCAAGCCCTGCTAACTGAAGGGCGTCCGAGTAGTGCACCCTGGGAAAAATGCGTGATAAGGCCCTCCTGTGCACCCTTTTGAGTTGTAGATACTTTGGTAAGCTGTAATGGAAAACAGGACAAGGGTAATCTAGTGAAGACCTAATACAAAACCTGTCTTTTGCAAACCTTGAAAATCTGCAATCTGTAGTGTTGCTATGAAAGCTATGTCTGCCAAATACAGATTGCAGACTGAGGACCATTATGCAATCTCAATGACAAGGTGGAATGCAAATTATAATATTTATTGTATATAGGGGGTGGGTGTAATAATTTGGAATAATTATTGTGGACTGTACAAGCTTAGTTTATGTCAAATATAAGGCGATGGAGTGGCAGCAAATGTGGTTTTCAATAGTTTTTTTCATGTTGAGTTTTGAATGCATGCTTCGTCATTTTGTTTGACATAGAAGTGACACGATTTGGATAATTACTTACAGATGGTTACAGAAGCAAACTGCATTCCATCACATCACATGAGAACGGAAACGAGTTTCCAATTTGCTCACAATTTATTTTATCAACATTGTTGCTTTGATCCTATTCAGACAGTTGTTTATTTTGTAAATGATGGAGGGAACAAACAAGGAACTTCATACATACATACATACATACATACATACATACATACATACATACATACATACATACATACATACATACATACATACATACATATAACTTTATTTTATAACAAGAATCTTTAAGATTATCTGGTAGTGCATTCCATGCTATAGCAGATCTATGAACAAAAGACCTACGACCCAATTCAGTTTTGGGCCTATTGAGTACAACATTCAAGGATTTCCTTCATATTTGAAACATTCTTTTCCTCTTCTACAGACAGTCTCACTCTCAAGCCCAACATCATCTGCTTCAAATGGTTTGGACTGTAATCCATTGTCAACTGGGGTGTGTATTAAAAGATCTCTTTTTTAAAATATTTAAACAATTGTAAATGAAATGGAGAAGTACGGGCTGTAGGTCATGGAATGAACAGCCATCCTACATGTGAGCGAGTCAGTTGTAACTGTAAAGGCATTTTACTGTCACTGTGCTGTGATGAGCTTCAAACCATTGGACTTGTCATCAATGGTCAATATTACATGTATAATCATGGTTTTTAAAATGTAGTCAAGGATTGTTGTGGAAATCTTGCCAACATCGGCAAGAATCCTGGACAAGATTCTTGAGGATCCTTATTTTCCTGGCTAAGCTGTTTCAATATCTCTATTGTACTCATGCTCAAACGATCTTCAAGGACATGGGGAAAAACCATCTGGCACCCAGATTGCACAACACATACTCTTAAGAGCACTGTCAGTAAATGGTGTGCAATTATAGTGAAATAATTACCAAGTAGCCTTTGGGGTAATTGTGAAGAAGAGCTCCCCAAAAAACCTTGAAAACAGTTGACCGACAGGTTACCGACAGCTAACCAACAGGTTACCGACAGGTTAATAAAAAAGAAAAATTGTGGTAAAAACGAGCAGTTAACGTGACATTCCGTAATGGTGATGTATGACTCGACA
>OX421450.1:8891821-8914321 GCA_949126865.1 Montipora capitata
TGGAAGCTTCTTCATCGTAGCTTATTCATATGCCCTTTGGTTTAGCCTCATAGGTGAGATTTTCTTACTTCCAGGAAATTAATGCCTCAGATCCACTGTACCACAAACACATTTTTTACAGAAATAGGGGATACACTAATTACCTGCATGTTTGAAATAAGTTAACTGTATAGTATTTACTAGGTATTCTCCTAAACATATGCCTGAAATTTTTTGAGGGGACAGTGGTGTCCTGGATCATAGGGGAAAATCTCTCTGGTACTCCAGCCTAAACATAACAACTCTACAAAAGATCCATAGCATCTTCCCACTGTGAACCACACACACTATGAAAGCAGTTGCTCTACCCTTGCCTAGTTCTGTCAATGGTTAGAAAAGTGATTGAGGATCTAAAGGGCAAAAAAGATGCACAGTTTCTTGTAAAATACTACAGACTGGTTGCTGTTAAGAACTTTGTGTGTTTTTTTCTGCCACCTTGTTCAGGAGTTGTATTTGCAAGCATAAGTTCAGGATTTGGTGAAATCACATTGCTAAGTTATTCAGCCCATTTTGACAAGTGAGTGTGTCAGACGATTAATACAATGTACAGTACTTTACTTGTAGACTCGTGGAACCGATAACTGGTTTAAGATTTATTTGATTGATAAATCTACCTGTAGGCAGGAATGAAGTTAATGCTGGATTAATTAGCATCTGGAATTTGTCAGTCATGACAAATCACGGTGTAAGCAAAAACACTTACTGGAAGATTATCCACCTCATGGACTTTCTCACATATTGATTGTAATGATAATGTCAATGAATCAGTGGTGGACATGATGATCAGAAATGGTGATAATGTTGATTATGACGAGGACGACAATGATGGTTATGATGGTGGTGATGATGATAGGAACGATGATGACTATGATGATGGTAGCGGTGGTAGTGATAATGTCAATGAGGATAACGATGATGATGGTAGTGGTGGTGGTGATGATTAGAGCAATGATGATGACGATGATGATGGTAGTGGTGGTGATGATGATTAGAGTGATGATGACGACGATGATGATGGTAGTGGTGGTGATGAGGATTATGATGACGATGATGATGGTAGTGGTGGTGATGATGATTAGAGCGATTATGATGACGATGATGATGTTAGTGGTGGTGATGGTGATTAGAGCGATTATGATGACGATGATGATGTTTGTGGTGGCAGAAATGATGTCAATGATGATGATGATGATGAGGATAATGTACTTTGAGGGTGATAAATCATGGCAATGGCTGAAAATAGTAGTGATAGTGATAATGATAATGATAATGATGACGATAATGTTGATGATGATGAAGATGATGATGATAACAAAGATGATGATTGAAATAAATATGACAATGATGATATTCATAATTACAATGACCTTATTGATAGTGATGATGTTTATGATAGTTTGTGATGATGGTGAACATTTACTGATGTTACCTGTTCTATTAACTTTTCAGAGATGTTGTGTCTACGTGGTCATCTGGGACAGGTGAGTTTCTGAAAAGTTCGATTGATTTTCTGAACCAGTTGTCTTTGGCCAAACTTAAAACGTGCACATACGACATATTTATGTTGTTCTTCAGGAGGTGCTGGAATATTTGGAGCATTGTCCTATGCTGCCTTCACATCTGCCGGAGTGTCGCCAAGGAACACAGTTCTGGTTATGAATGTCGTACCTTTTACTTATGGACTGAGGTGGGGTACAGTATTAAAGTCATCCTTGTGAAAAGTGGCGCAAAAGGGTTTTCAGCTGAGAGCGGGCGCGTAAGGCCCGGTTCAAACGTCGAACTTTTCATGTGCCGAATCTAATGCAAATGAGCGAAAACAATAGATTTTTCTCATATGCATTAGATTTGACACATGAAAAGTTCGACGTTTGAACCGGGCCTAAGCTACATACGCAGTAATTGAGCTTTTCGCGTCAGGTCAATGGATCAAAATTGGAAAAAAAATATTGTTAGAAATGTTGAGCAATATCTTGAAACTTTTCTCGGTGACCTACCCAATTTTTTTTTGCATACAAGTAGGATCGTTTGTTCGCATCCTCTAACATCATTTTCATAAATAATTCAAGTTCTACCGGATAAATTTTTCTCATATTACCTCTAGAATATAATAGCGTTTTTGAACCTTGAAAAAAATTACTAGGACACCGAATTAGTTTTTAAGATATTGCCGGTTTTCACTGTCACACCATCATCAAAACCATTCAACAAATAAAGTCAAGAATCAAAGAGATAAAAGAAGATGAATATTCAAACAGTCTCACAAAGGTTCAGGTCTGTGCGATGTTTCGTGCGGGAGATATTCGAAGAAATGTTTTACTCAAATTTATAAGGCTTTGTATGGAGACGCCATGTTTGTGTCCCTCCCAGGGGCACAAATATGGCGGCCGGAGGCTGACAAAAACATATGTCATCGACTTTTTCTATAAAAAGCCAGTAGTCTTCTTCTGAGGGCTCATAAACATCTATGTGAGTACTTATTCTCATACAAGGACTGTTCAGATTGCAAAATCTCAGCAGATAAGTCACCTTTTTAACCTACGTGATAGAATTGTCGACCGCAATTTTTATATCGTGTCACGCAAAAGCTTAGAAATTCAACCTTGCTTTATCACAAGACGAAAAACCCTATCACACTGAAAATATGTGAAAAGACGAGTCTTTAGCTGTTCTAATAACTAACTAAACTAAAATCTCAAAAGGATTGATAATTCTTTATTTTTTAGTTTTGATGACGTCACGTGAAAACCAAGAATTTTCCAAATTCTGATTTTTTGAGGTTTGTCTTAGCTGTGCTGTGTCGTTGGGGACTCGTAAACACACGATTAAAAAATACTTGACAATTGTATCAGTCAAATATCTAAGGGAAGGTACGTTTTTTATTTGGGGGGGGGGGGGGGGTGGGCCGGGGTATTTTATAACTTCCTGGAATGGATTAGGCATGACCCTTAAAAAATACCCAGACAAAAACATCTCACCCTACCCTAACCGCGTTCATCTGCGCACAAAATAGTTAATTGCGTGGCGTGTGATTTTTCGACACCTGTAAATAATTTAGATTAATCTTGACTGGTAGCTTTGCTTTTATATACAAAATAGAAGTGACATGGAGTCATTTTTTCCTTTCCAGAAAAAACTGATACCTTCCCCCGGTTGAAAATAAAACAGGTTAAAACAAATACTAAGAACCCTCCCCTTCGAAGCCCCGGCCCACCCCCCTCCAATAAAAAATGTACCTTCCCTAACCGTTTCCGTACTGAAAGGATCGGCAGTGCATGTAGTATTCCTTTCTGCATTAACATTTTTTTTGTTCTTGATGGCAGCTACTGGGTTATTTTGGAACGTCCCAAACGTTTGACCGAAAATGAATCGCTGTTAGACCAAACTGGAAATGCCAGGACCACTGACACAGGCAAGGAACTGCGCATGTGAACTTGAAGTAATGGGTTTAGAGCATTCAATTAACTATCAAACATTCAGCTTGCCTTTGAATACCTTGGTTTTGGCATCGATTCCACTACCGAACAACACCTTGAACTGACAAAAAGTTAACGTGGACATACGGGGTTTTGCCGTTAAGTTCCAGCTCCTTGCAAAGTCATCTTGACTGTAATCTAGGTGCTGAAGATGCATGGCTTCGTGCACCAAAAACCAATTTGAGTAGTCACTACTGGGCATCGCGCTTTTTTGTTGGAGAGAATACAACAGACCACCGTACAGGAAACTCCCTACTACCTTATTCCAGGCTTTGCGACGAGTGTGTGGGTTTTGTTAACGTCCCACCGAATTTATGAACACACTGAAGGATTGTGAGACTATCGTAATCCTCATCCGAGAAGGTTAATTTAAGTCTTACCATAGAGTATTTTAAGCCCCTTAAGTGTTTGTCTGTCCAGGGTTCGAACCCGCGCGACTTCAGTATCGGATGGTGGTTTAATACTCAACCAACTGATTGCTTTGATGGAACTCGCTGCATTTTGTCAGAATCACAACCAGATTTGAACCCTTATATGAGTTAATTAAAAAGTTTTAATTTTTTACAACTGTCTTTCAAACCAATGTTCGACCAATGTTGGTTAGACGTTGCAAGCATCCATGCTATTCAAAAGGTTCCACCATTGAGTTAACACTGAAGGAAGCATTGGGTATTCAACAGCCAGAAGCTAGGAAACCTTCAAACCAATGTCGAACCAATATTGGTTGGATGTTGCAAGCATCTAGGCTATTCAAAAAGTCCCACCATTTATTTAACACTGGAGGAACATACCACGCAACTCAAAAGAAACTAAAAACAATGATGTATACTGTTGGATTCCATACATTGTCCTCCACTGGTCTACGTTCTGCATAACGCGGTGCATGCTAGTGTTTTACAAAACCACCCAAGTCGTCCCTCTCGTCCTTGGTCTTCCTCGGTTCCTTGTGTATCCCCGGGGCGTCCAGAACGTAATTCCCGTTGGACAACCCGCATTACCAGTGGAGGACTATGGGGAAGGCCTACGTCCAACGACGGACATTTAACGGCTGAGACTGAACTAAACTGAACTGAAACTGATACTGAAGTGAACATTCGTTCTCTTTGGGTTGCTATCTTGACATTTTTTTTTTCAGGGATGGAGCCTACAATTAGCAATCCATTATCTTTCAATACTAAACTTCGTATAATTAAGGTAAGATTAACGACTGCAACCCATTAGTTATCCTTAACACCTCTTCCTCCAAGAGATCTAATTCCCGAGTTTTATTCCATGCCAAAAAATACATAAATGAATTATTTTTACCATTAAGAAACCAAATCGCTTTTTTTTCCTAAAACAGGGTTTCCCATATTTGTAAAGCATGAAATACGAGAATCCTTGCTGACAGTATTGTTTACATTAACGTGCGAGTTTGCTCACAGAAGGCCTCATTCTACTTACAAATTGACTTCAAAAGGCAAAAGAACTTGCTAACCTAAGTTAAATCTCCAATTTTAAGCCTTTTAGCTTTGAAACGAGCCAGTTATTAGCCATAAAAAAACTGATAGATTGTTGGGTGTGGCAAAGGCGCTAATGATCCCACACATTCTTTGTAAAATTTCGAATTTTCGAAGCATCATTGCTCAGAGATTCTCTGGTATATCGGGTTTAAAATTTGTAGGGGTAGCTCATAATGCATGCAATGCATTGTCAATATTAAGTACTTTATTCTCGGCTGGACGATTAGAAAACGATAGCAACCTTGTGCTATTGAGGCAAAAAATGTAAACAAAGATTCCCCTGTAACTAGCCTTTTCCAGGCTCCCAGATAGTAGGAAAAGAGAAAAAAATGCGCGCGAAAAATGAATGGGGGCTTGGGTAGAGGCGAGGCGGGGGACAATGCGCTTTGACAATGCCTTCGTTCGCTTGCAAAGTTATTTTCTTAAAAGTGCCTTAATTCTGGCTAACGTCCTCTCGTCGGTTCGTCGCCAGTCTAAGAAACGAACAACGCTAAATAAGGAAACTCTAGGAATCTTCGTTCCCAAACACGTCACGTTTTTCTTGGAAGTCCTGAAGAACTTAGAAATATGGCCTTTAGAGAATCAACGCATCACCTCTGAACGACAATAAAAGAATCGCGCTTGAACTCGCGCGGAACCACACAAGGCCCCCTATCAACACTTTGACATTGACCTCTTGACATGCGAAAGGTTATTTGCAAAGTGGGCGGAATGAAGAATACAGGCTCCCTCGCCTCGGCCCAAGCCCCCACTCGCTTTTGCCACGCAGTTGCTTTCGTTTTCCCGACTATCTGAGAGCCTGGAACAGGCTACCTATAACAGCCTATATCCAATAATGGCCAAACAAGCGAAGACAGTGGAATGTCACCAGCCAATTAGAAACTTTTTTTCTGGCAGGACCCGGAGCGCATCGCAGGGGATTTTTTTTTTACATTTTCTTTTTGCTATTAATTTGGCAAATGGGATGGCCCCAATCTAAAAAAATAACCTGCTTCACAGTCAAAGTTTCGGAATCCCTGCCGAGATCCATGGGTTTATTAATTGATTTTTCGTTATAATGCATACAAAAAGAATGTAACTCAAGTACTAACTAAAGGAAGTTTGTTGTGTTCAAATGTAAAGTAATATTGCCTTTTTGCTTTTCATCTCTAGTCCCTTCTGAAATATATGATTCCCTTGTTCTGTGTGTACTTCGCGGAATATTTTGTTAATCAAGGTTTGGTAAGTAAATCTACCCACAGCGAACAGTATTTTCTTTTTTGACAACTCGTGTGGAGTGGAAGAAGGGAGCAGAGTACTTTCGTTACAGTTGAAAAAACGCGAGCATTTTTGCTCCAAAAAGCACACATAGAAAGGCACAATGTCTTTAACTAAGCAAAAATAAATTGGAAAGCTAAAAGTGCTACCGTGACAAAAAAAAAACAAACAAACCGTTTTTTCATCTGATTTTGAAAGCGTGATTGCTCAACACTTGACTTGCAAAATTATTTCGGCGCGTGCACACGCATTGCATTGTTAAACTGTTGAGTCTTTGACGTCATTTTCTCCTTGATCCAGCTCTCTCAAGAATTTTAAGTTAGTGATGGCGGACCATTAAACAGAAAAATTCCAGTTAAAATAAACAGGTGTCTTTAAAATCAAGATTTAAAACTGGGGTCACTTGCTCTTTAGTTAACATAGTTTTGAAATCCAAAGAAAAATAAAAATTGATTTTTTTTGTCATAGTAGCACTTTAAACGTGTGGAGTGGAAGCTAGAGAAGAAGAACCCGCCTTTTGGCTGGAAGTTTACCTTTAAAATGATAGAAATTTCTTTCCGAAACAAATAATAGCTGGAAAGCTTTCACTACTATACTTTTGCTGCCTACACAACGGGTTGTGTTATTTAGCAGCGGGTGAATAACTGGTGTTGTTATATAGCTGGAGTTTTTCCCGCTACAGCGCGCCCATTCATTGGCTAGTTGATGGTCACATGACATTTCACAATGAAACTGTTTACCGCCAAATGCCATGAGCGGGCAACATTGCGAAAACTATGACGTCAAACGGGGAACAGTTCACTGTTACCCGCGAAATGTTGACCGCTGTTGCACGTGATCAGAGCGTGCAGTTGAAGGTGGCCTGATGTTGTCGCTGGAATCTGAGCGCTTTTTTCAAAATGTTTGACCCCATTTGTTTTGCTATATAACAAATCACTTAATGACTGGTCCCTCGGGAAACAGTTCATTTTGTTTCCCTCGAATCTCAATGTTTCCCTCGGCTGCGCCTCGGGGAAACATTGAGATTCTCGGGAAACAAAATGAACTGTTTCCCTCGGGACCAGTCATTAAGTGTTTATTACTAGCGTGCAAGAACCTACTTAGCTATAATTTCGGAGCTGTTGGTGCCATCCTGTGCGATTTTCCTTTGATTCGTGTCGCTATGGGTGTAGATAACCGAAAAACGGGGCATGGATGGAGGGTACAAATCGCATTGTCGACTTCGATTGAAGCTCTGGGGCTGTCAGAACTACGAACTTCAAGTGTTGAAGCAAATTCATAAGTCTGTCGTGTAAAAAAAACCCACATATTTATAGGTAGTCTGTGCAGTCACAGAAGGGAAAGACTGAGAAGCGGGCTTTTCAATGTTTTAACCGTGAAAAAAAAAGAATGGGGCGAGATAAAAAAAAAAAATATGAGGCGAGATAAAAAAAAATTGAGGCGAGATAAAAAAAAATTGAGGCGAGGGGGAGGAGGAAAGGAAGAACGTTTCATCCATTCCCCCTCCTCTCCCTTCATTTATTTCTCTCGCCCCATTTCTTGCGCGGTAAAAACATCGCTTCTCGATCTTTCCCTACTCTGAAACCCCCACGGACAGCTTGCTTCGCAGACTATATACTAGAGAGCTTTTTAGCAACGACGACGGGAACGCCAACGAGAACTTCATGTAAAAACATAAATTCACGGTATTGCGATCACTTCGCTTTTTAATATGACAAAGGTGTGGCGGTCCTTCAGGAAGGAATGAAACCGTTACGAGCGGCGTTTAATTTAGGGGACAAAAATGAATATTTATCTCCAAGTGCTGACGTTCTCTATAACACCTCAAACTTGGTTATTTCACGTTGTTGCTTTGCTGACGAGGGCAAAGAAATGGACAAAAATGAAAAACGCACGTGCAGGGCGCGCAAAGCTATTGTTTTTGCCCAGTGACGTTGTCGTTGCCGTCGCCGTTGTCGTTGCTAAAGCTCCCTATTGGCTCAACGGCTGCAATGGCTAACCATCACGGTGTCACAAGTAAATCATTTTTTTTCACCGTAAATTGTATCTTTTCTCCATTCGACAGCTTGAACTGATTTACTGGAATGGAATCTGGCTCACTCCATCGGAGCAATATAGATGGTAAGAGAGGCGACTCATTTGGTAGTCTGGGCTCATTGGCATTCTTGCACGAGCACTGCAAGGGCTGTGTTACAGTGCTACCACGTTCAAAATTGTGTTTTCTACAATCCTGGACGAGAAGAGTTGAGACCTTTCCTACCATATTCTAAAAGAGCCCCAAAGTGCTTTCCCCCTCCGCTGCAGCCAACACAATGTTATCGAAGATAACCCAGCCACTATGTCTCAATTTTGTTTTCCGGGGGAAGTGGGGGACTACAGTACAGTAAACACCCGCATATAACATGTAAGAACCTGTGATTTCGGGGCTTACTGGATGCCTAGTGAAAAATCAGCCTTAAAATGTTCTTAAAAATGTTCCTAAAATTTGTTTCCGAAAGACGATACATTATTCATTACTAGAGGTTTCATTAACATACGTTGTTTTTTTACTTACACTAAAATAGTAAATTTCAAATTAAAAAAAACTAAACCTATTGCTAATATAAGTAAACATTAACAAATAAAAATGACACCAAGTTGTTAAGTACATTTCTTAAAGTGCTACTACGATCAAAATTTTCTTCATATTGTGCAAGTGTGTTTGCTTAACAGTTGACTGGCAAAATTTTATCCTTTTTATCCAAAGGTTGTTTACTTTGAGTGTACGTTTTGCATTTCACGGTCCGCCATTACTCACATTCAAAACTGACTCGATTGGACCTCAGAGGGTTGGATCTAGGGAAAAGTGACGTCATTAACTCCCTAGCTTAAAATTTCAGTGTGTAAACATAGCTTATTATATAAGCAAAACACGAGTTTAAAAGTCTGAAAGCCTGAAGCTCCCACGAGTGCTGCATATTAATTGAGCCGCGTACACAATCATTACGTTCTTAAACTATTGAGTCTTTTGCGTCATATTCTTCTCGATCCAGCTCTCTCAAGATTTTAAAGGTTAGTAATGGCGGATAGTTACAAAAAACATGCGTCTGTTTTTAAATCAGGGCTTAAAACTTGGGTCACTTTGTGTTTGGGTAGCATAGTCTATTTGGTCATAGTAGCACTAGACCAGCAGCACTTCCCGTCAATACCCCATAGTACTTTAATATGAGTTAGATTGCAATTTTATTCTGGCACCCTCTTTCTTTTTAAATGAGAGCATGTTTTATTTATTAGGCTGAATTGGTTCTCATATACGGTACATATTTTGCTTTATTGGCCATATTTCAGCCTGATGTTCTTTATGATCCACTAGTTGTTATATGCGGGTTTTTACTGTAACAAGATTTACTCTCTGCTAAAAAGTGTTTATAGATATGCGCGAGGAGGCTAAAAGTGTCTCGACGACTTTGTCCAATTTTGCCATTTATGTCCGGAAATGCTGGTTTATGTCCAGAAATGCACGCCCATTTTTCACGTCCAACACGAAGTGTCCCATTCAGTCTAAGCATTTGCTACCTATTTTCAACAATAAGGTAAGAGCAGGAGGAAATTAGATAAGAATATTGATCTATCATTTTTGCGGCCTTGCCCCAGCACAGTCACAAATGTATTTATTTTTGGATACCCTTTGCGTGCGAAACAAAGAAAGGTCCGCCAATTTTAACCTATCAGGAGAAGCCATGTCACGCGTGACTGCTTCTGTCGTGTTAACGTTTTTTTCAGGGACATGACAACTGATTTTCGCGGAAACGGGTATTCTAAAAATAGACTCATTTGTGACTGTGCAGGGGAGCCCACCCATGCCATAACAACACTCTTATCTAATTCACTCTTGGTTAGGGTAAAGGTTAGCGATACTCTTAGGGTGGGGGTATACTCGGCTGTTTATTCTTACTTGAGAAGCATCATTTGTGGGACACTTTGTGACTTTAATTGTCTGTATTCTCGGTTTTTATATGACGTCACGGCCGCCATGTTGGAGCCCCTAAACAAAGAAACGGCGGCCATGTTGGAGGCCCGACCAAATCCTCCGGGAATTTAACTCTCAGTATTATGCAAACGTTTTCTCTTTTCTTCGTTGAAAAACATGGCTGTTGATCACGTGAGTGAAAACCAACAATTCCCGACACACGACTGGGGTAAAGAGCAAGGGTACAATTCGTGACGCCTATTGAAATCTGCGTGCATCTAATTACGTTCAAGTCTCGATTTCCAGTCCGGTATCATCCAGGAACGCGGGCTCCCAAAACGGCTGGAAATCGAGCCTAATTACGATCTTGACTGGACATATCTCAATTTTGCGAAACACGCTATTTACATCATCGTTTTTCTTTGCACAGGTATCAAGTAGACTATCAAATTGGAGTTTTTCTTTCTCGTTCTTCGGTGAATATTTTCCCTATCCAGAAGATATGGCTTCTAGCGGTTTTGCAAGTATGCGTGTTGGATTTTTCTCTTCCTGTCCCTGTCTTTTTTTTTTCTCCTTTCATTTTTCCGCCACTGCACCCTCACGTCGCTTAGGCCAGTGGCAGAGGTATGCCAACGTCTCGCAAATCTCTTGTAATGTACATATTCGTCACGCCGTCTCGGTGCGCTTTGCTCGCACGCCTGATGACGTGAACAAAAAACATCGCCGACGTAAAGGAACATTTCTCAGTTAACCCTTTTATTCAAAGCCGTCAAACCTATTGATCAATCAAGGTCTGACTCGTTGTCAACACTTAAGAGTGACTTAAATTCTCCATAAGCTTGAGCATAAATGCTATTTCTTCGCTAGTGTCTGTTCTTGTCGTGCTTTCTTGATTATTCAAATGTAATGTAACAAAGCATATATAGTCACTTTTATTGAGTGGAGGTCAACTTTAGATTGAATCGGTGAACTCACAACATTAGCATTGTGCTATTTGGATCGCCATATACCGGTGAGCTCTCGGCACCGTTTTATTTTGAAGCCACAGAGAGTGGACGGAATTCCGTTTTGCTAAGCGGTCGCAGGAAAACGGAAACTGAGCTTTTTAATTATTCAGCGAAGCGAAATTGAACCGTGTTTATGGTTTGTTTCAGAACGTCAATCTTGTGTTCCTCGTTTGTGAAGCGTACTTTCATTTTCTTCCGTCTGTTTGGATAATGTTCGTTATCATCTTATATGAAGGACTTTTGGGGGGTGCTTGCTACGTCAATGCTTTTTATAGGATTTCTAAAGAGGTGAGTATTAGTTCGTTCTGTTTATTCCGCAATCCGCGTAGGTTTTGCAGTATTCAGTGTATGAATTTGGAGATTAAGTAGAGTTTAAGCAAGGACAACGGCAGCGGTATCGTCCGTATTTCCGATTATTCCGTCTTGTTTACCGTGTATTATACCGGCGAACTATCCTGTAAATGGATGGGTACGAACGGTTTTAAAGTAAATATAGAAAATGAATGGTTCGTTGTTATATGCTCACGTTGTTATCAAAACCTAAAATTTAGGGGATTTCACGTTGTTGTACTGTGGAGTACGGCAAAGAAGTGCACGGAAATTCGTGCTGCAATTGCGTTGTCGTCGCCGTAGTGGTCTTCTTTGCTTTAACTCCCTATAGATTGTTTTCGCGTGACGTCACGGGGGCCATGTTGGTGTTTCTAAACAACAGAACGGCGGCCATGTTGGTGTCCCCAACTATTGCTGGGGGAATTCAGCCCCTGTTATCGTGCAAACGTTTTGTTTTGTTTCGTTGGAAAAACAAGATTACTGATCACGTGAGTGAAAACACTGTTATTCAACACTTGAACAACGGCAACCTCAGCGAAACGTTATAATAGCAACAACTTTATTTCTTGTCTAAAATTAATGATGTACTCTAATTTTTACACCTTTTTCTTGCAAGGGAAAAGAGTTGTTGGTAAGAGTAGAGGATAGTACAGGCTACCCAAAATAACCATTAGGGCTAGAAGAGCGGGCTGCCTAAGAGGTAACCCTGCTCAACCGTACGTAAACGTCTTTCCCGCCTCGTTGTCGCTGTCCAAAATGGGTAAAGTCTCCTGTTATTGGACAAGTACGAACGGTCTTTAAGGAAAGATAGAGAACGATCGACTACCTGTCGTATGCTTGTATTGTCGTCCAAACCTTAATATTAGTGAGGTCTTATGTGTAACGTTTTACTATCACGAAATGCGGAAAGAAATATGTTGTTTGTAAGAGAGAATTGCAACCCTCTTAGGTGGGACGAGATGACCAGTCAGGGTGGTTTAGTGGTCATCAACCGGGCCTCCCACCTCTGTGACCCGGTTTCAACTCTGGCTCGGGTCGTAGGTGGGCTGAGTTTCAGTCGATCTCAATCTGACTCCGAGGGTTTTTCTCCGGGTACTCCGGTTTTCCTCCCTCCTCAAAATCGTTTCCAGGCCTATTCCATCTGGCTGTGGTGCTGTGCTCCGAGGTCATACATGGCTCGTGTTCAGAGGCCGAGCGCCTAGCCGGCAACACAGCTCCTTTGGTCCGACTTCGTCGAGCTGCGCCCTTAGTAATTCAGTCTCCGACTGCGAGAAAGGGCGATTAGCAGGTCAGGTATTATTAAAATAATTTCTTGCGAGATCAGAAATCTTCCAGGATGTTTGTATGGGTAATCAAATGGTGACAATTGAAATTAGGGGAAAGGCGCGGGAAGTTATTTGATTTTGGACAAAACGCGCGTGAAATTATTCCCTAATTTCACGAGTATAGTACCATTTAATTAGCTATTAATATCATGGGTATTATGTGTCATTGGTTCACACGAAGGATTCATTATCACTGGTTCACTTAATCGTGTGTCTTTCCAGGTTAAACCAGAACACAAGGAATTTTCAATGGGTGTGGCCAGTGTGGCTGACAGCTGCGGCATAGCAGTCGCTGGATTTACTGCTCTTCCTACTCATAATGCGCTATGCTCTCACTGGAGAAGTAGGAGTCTTTGACTAATTTGGCCACTAATCTGATTGAGCGAAAAATTAGTAGAGTTTATTTTACATGTATGCTTTCCCACTCAAGATTCTGTCACTGCATAAGAGGAGATTTTGTATGAATTATTTTGAAATGTGAACAATAAAAATTCTTTAAATGCGGATATGCCATGGAGAATTGTCTGTCTTTCAACATGAGAGAAAACCGTTGCTAAAGTGTGTCTTTTCAACGTGGCAGGAAACCTTCATTAACCCTTTTTCAGGAGGTCAGTCCAAAAAACATCAGATTTGTCCAGGATTGACCCTAATTAGTTGCACGCGGATTGCAATAAGTCATTAAGTCTTCCCTTGCTCTCCTCAGTCCCTCCCCAACTTCAACATCAATCACAAACTGTCTCCAAATGCTGCTCCCCAAATAAAGACAAACAGAGCTCTAATTTAAGCTAAAAATAACTCTAACCTTTACCCTTAACTTATTGTTGGAAGAAAATGCACGTAGTTAAAGGGACACTTCGTGTTGGATGTTAAAATTGGGTTTGCATCTTATTAGGGCCAATCCTGGACCATGCAGTGTAACTGTTTTTCAAACTCCTCATGCCACTTTCGTAAGAATTGAACCTTCCATAGTAACGACAGTATTCAATATGCAATTTGAGGTGTGGATTATCTCGTTCAGTCTTAATTTAATATCTTATGAACACTTTCGTGATTAAAAGAAAAGAATTTTCCTCTTTGAAGAAAATAGGTTTTGCCTTATTTAAAACTATGTACAAAACAAAATTAAATTTGAAAATCTAGTGTACAGTCATCATTGTATCCTTATCTTTGAAAACTTTTTATCTTGTAAATATTGACATTTCTGTTTTTGGCTGCTTTTAAATCTTGTTCAAAGGTCATGTAATTCTCTGGTATTTTGTCCTTTTTCAAGGAAGTTGTTTTGTGTATTTGGTATTACCTCAAACTCTGGCATTTCTGAGTAGTCGAGAGACGACCTATCCAACTCACTTGCAACTGAGATTGGCACGCATAAAATGCAACGATTGTCGTGATTCTAATGACTCTCAATTCGTGGATTGAGCAGTATACTAGTATTGTTTAAATTATCCTCCTTTAAATACTCTGTTTCTTGAAAAAAGAAACCTTTAGTTGAAAACTTGGCAGTAAAATAAATATATCCGAATTTTACGCAGCCCAAATAAGGTGTACGTCTTGGAAACAGTTTCGAGCTCCAATCTCCCTTACAAGTCTCTAACTTTGAACTGGTCTTAAGCCAATGTACGAATAAAGTATTGTGATAGCTTCAGAGCTTTGTGGGCTCCAAACTGAATCAGACTCCGGCTTCCATTTCTTTCAATGTGTGTCGTTGTAACGAAGGTGTTACTTCAATGGACAGAATTATACATTCCCTTTTAGGCTTGAAAGGACAGTCACTCATTGTTCCGTTTTGTTCAGTCTTGAGCCATGCTCTTAGCCACGGCTTTGTTTCCAGATTTCACCAAACATCTGCTTGGCGCAGATAACTTTGCGTTCCTGTTTCTTGGAAACCTTTGATTCCTCTCTAATCATATACACATCACCATGGTTATGTGGTTTTACTGTGTCATTACCAGGAAGTCGACTGATTTTTGAATCGCTGCTGTGTTTATGCCGTGTTTGAGTTTACCACTTTTCTTAATAGCCAGGTAATATTCTTGAGTGACGTTGCCCGCATTCTTGCCACTGTATTTCAGAGACGCATAGGTGTGGAAGTAATTTTCCCCTAATCTCTCTTTAAAGAGGCATTCGTCTGTTGGTATTGTCTACAAATGCAATACAAATCAACTTGTTTAATGAAAATCTTTGACATTTCGATTCGACTTAACCTCTAAATGAAGCAGCAAAACTACCACTTAGTTTTGCTGCTTTGGTTCCCAAAGGAGTTTTTTCCAAGATCCGAAAGAATACTTCGCGATTCGAAAATCAAATAGTCGAGGACGAAAAGATTTTAAAACTTTCGAAGTCATGAACAAACGTACCTTTACATGGCAAACGCCTTCGTCATCCATACAGAGGTAAACATTGGAAACCACACCCTTAAAGCGAACGATACTGGAGCCCATCGATTCCATTACGATGAGTGCTGTAATGAAAGATAGAAAGGCGTTAATCATTTCACTGTGGGTTGGCGCAGTGGTTAGAGCACAAAGTGTGAATGGGGTTCGGTTACTGGTCTTGGCGTAATATTTCGGTAGGGTCTGTTATTAGGGAGCTTAAGCACGCGCGTTTTTGAGACGCTAATGGCCACCGGAAGAGAACATTTCGCGTGCCAGGACAGTTGTGTCTTATACTAATAATCTCTAATGGAGAAATGTAAATGAGGTTGTGTGAAGACTAGTTTAAAGGGGAAACAGCTCACCTCCGGTTGCCGTCCGCGTCTCAAAAACGCGTGTGCTTAAGCTCCCTATTAACATCCAGGATTGACCCTAATTACATGCACACGGATTTCAATAAGCGTCACGAAGTGTCCCCTCGCCCTTCTCCCCAACTTCAATATCGCTCGTGTCTCGAAATGCAGACAAATAACGTCACAAAGTGTCCCCCAAATGGTGATTAGTTCTACTTTACATATAAATGAAAACTAATTTTCATTTCAAACTTCGCCCCCCCCCCCCCCCCCAGTTTTGCATAAGCATTGTTTCCAGTTTCTCTTGGGAGTTACAGCGATCCCAAGAGAAAAAAATTTGGGGGGACAAACAAAGAGTATTATGGTATTTTCCGAAGTGGCCTCCTAAAGGATCGATCCTGCTCAGACAAAGAGGTTTTTGTTTCAGTTTTCCACACATTAAAAAAATAAATAAATAAATGAAAAATAAAAAAAGAATAAAATGGTCCGCCTTGATTGCATGGTTTGAAAAGAAAAAATGGCTTTGCGTAATCGAGATAAAATCCAAGTGTATTATATAGCCTTGTAAGATCTATCTTTAAGTATGCTACTCCAGCATGGGCTGATATTCCACAGCACCTCAACAACTTAATTGAGTCTGTACAGAAAGAAGCATTGTTCATATATTCCTTCTCGGAGGGTTGTATGGATATACTTATGCCGACGTTGTGTACAGAAAATATGCAACACGATCTTCTTGGCTCATTTGCTCCCCAATAACATTGGCGTTACGCATGGCTACAACCTCCGTTCTGGTGGTGTAAGCAATTGCTTTGGTGTGTCCAGTGTAGTAAAAAGAACGGATAGCTTCGGAATATGCAATGTAATTTACACATCGCATTATACCTTTTGGCGTTGTTATTATATGCATAATTATTTCTAGCCCCCTCTGGTAATTTAGCCTAGTGCTACGAGAAGAGTGGTTAAACACAATTTTCCGTTTAATTTGATTGCCAGTGTCCCAAAATTATCAGAGTACCTGTGCTTAAGACTTGAATCGAGTGATTATTAGTAAGGTTATACATTGCTTTGAACATTTGGGTCTCTAGAATATGGACAAGAACTTTCCTTCGTCATTAAATGGAAAAGGAATAAAGCGGCTCGAAAGTAATGCAGTCTAAATGATCGGCGCATTTGACTTGACATTCAAAGAATCCCGTCGCCGTTAATGCCTGTGTCAATTTTCCCAAAGTCAGTAGGAAAGAAGCAGTAATGGACACATTCTACGGATTTCCAGTGGTTTCCATGGATTGTGCCGAAACTGGTACTTCGTAAAAACCGATCAAAATCTGAGCGTGAGCTATTTTGACCTCTTTGTTGGCCTTTCCACCTTTTAAATTTGTCATCAGTGCTCAAGGACACCGGACATCGAGTGTGGGAATGTAAACCCTCCACTATGCATCTATTGTTAACTTTTAAATGAGTAATTTTCTGGTTTAATATCATTTTAGAAATAAAGAGTGTTTAAAAATAGTTTTGTCTAATTATAGTTTTAAGTATCAAAACAGATTTAGGTAGTGTAAAGTACTTTGTATTGGCCCAGGTCACCTTAATCGACACAAAACCATACCCCCTCGCGTTACACTGCTACTGAATGAAATGTTGGGCGTGATGTAGTTCAGGCCTTTCCATTTACAGAGTCAAACTATCTGCCCAGTTTTATTTTATTGTTATTTTTGTTTGAAAAGAAATTTTTTTAAATTTGTTATTTAACATGTTTGTTTATGGGGTGATATTCAAGCAAACTGCATTTACCTCACCTTGCGACAAAGGAGTTAGATGGGCGGGTTCACTGGCGTTTATTTATCTCGCATGCGCGGTGTAATTGAGAGCCCTGGAGTTAATGTAGTTAATGACCGCTTCAGGGCGGTTACTTAATTAAATAAGGAAATGAACCTGGCACGAGAGGAAAGTAAAAAGAAACAGTTTCAGAACGCTCATTAAGGAAATGAACTAGACACCACTTGTCTGAGCTATTTATGACACTCCGCATATATTGACATGCATGCCTCACTTGGCAAAGTGGCGGCGACTTGAGGTTGCCTTTTCATTTCGCACTGGATAAGAGACAACTCACTGTATCTCCACAAATATCAGTCATTTTTTTAGGATAACGTCTTATTCCTTTCGTACGAGGTTGTTAAAAGTCGTACGGATACTTGCATCGTTCTTCATCTGGTGGCGAAATACTCGCCATCGTTTTCCATGACACAAACTTTTGCTTGACTGCACTGCTTGATTGCTAACGAGATCATCATCATCATCATCATTAAACAAAAATAACAATTTCCTTGACATCACTGGATGGGAAGCTTGAGATATATTGGACTCTGTAACAGTTAACTTACGGTTTTACACGCCCACCCTGTGCACAAGAGGGGTTGTGAAATAACCAGAGAGTGGCAAAGGTCTTTCGGTGAAATTGGTCTACCTTCAATCTCTTGTGTTCTCTTATACACAAGATATCGAAGAGAAATAATCCAGTGTCTGTATGATGGTTGCTCTTATTCAAGCACTTTCCAGCGGCGGTTTGGCTAAAAAAATTCTTCGTTTCACGCCCGTTCGTCGACTTTCTCTTTTTTAAATGCCCACAATATATCTTTATCTCACATGATATAGTTACTGTTGTTAACCTTATCTTTTTTTTACACGAATATCGTTATTTGTTGGACATAAACACAGATAGGAAATTTACAGTGTATTTTACAAAGAACTAGACAACTACTAAGCAAAGGATACATTAAACCCTAAAATTAAGACTGGTTATTTTAAGAGAATACACATCATTAATAATGTGTGAACTTGTTGTAAGTGTGTTCATTTTTGTGCAAATTGAGCGCAATATTGGTAAAGTTTGCTCGCTAAATGCGTTTAACTGTAAGTTGTGTATTAGTTTTCCACGTGAAAATCATTTGTTGTCGTTTCGTATGATTCATATAGGAAGGAAAAGAATTTCATGTGTACATTTAAAATGTTTGGCATTCTTCAGTAGCACGCGGTGGGTCAACGCAATTCATATCGAACTTGCTATTTGTCTTTTTGATTAACGCCTTGATTGATATATTTTTTTATGGACCCCATTAGGAACAATTTTCTCCTCCTTCAAGCTGTCTGAATTGAGACTGCACCCACTTGTCCCCGGCGCGCTAAACATAGCTTTTCAGTTGGCCAACATGCTTCTTGCTTCTGTAAATAGTATGATAGAGGTGTCAGGACGTATATAAATAATTTTCTCCTGGTCGAGCCTTCGGTCTCCCTGAGAGTATCACGCGATCTTGGAATGCCTCGACGTTTGGACGGGATATTTGTGAAAGACATCCATGACAGTCTCTTGAAAAATTCGAGGCGCGGCGGCGCTAGCAGAGTTTTGTTTTGATTTTGTCTGGAAATGTTTTTCATCCACTTTTCGGAAATTTTAAAGTAAGTGGATGTTAAGCGGTTTCGATGTACTAATATCTCAATATTATTTCCTTCCATTTTCAGCTGAAAATTCTATCGAAATATGTCTTAGAGACTTGTTTAGAATAAACGGCGAGCAACTTGTCTTTCATTAGTTAGACACCAGGATCGCGCTTTACATGTAAAACTTGAGTATAAACGAAGGGCTAGAGCTTTATCAGCAACGCGTTTGCGTTTAGATGGGGTCACTTTGTAGATATATTAAACTCCGAAAGTTCGGACACATTTAGGCGCCTCATCAATGGTCTGTCGCCCCGTAGCCTTTCGAAACATTTCAACATTCTCAGTGCTATAATTACGTTTTGTTTTTTTGAATCCAGCTTTGTCTCGGAAAGCGCACCAGGACAACCTCCAAATTTTCTTCCTCTTCTAATTTTCCTCTTGTTTGTTTCCGGATAGAATCCTGTTTATTTTAAGGGTATTATTTTTGTCCGATATCTCGGACGAGGCTTTGGTTGGATGTTCCGGAAAGGCCCGTTTCCTTATCATGTCGCTTCCAAGCGCAGATTGTCTTGCTCCGGAATATTATTGTGTTCGTCCACATCCCGTTACCACGGGAGGTCGGGTTTTTGCCAGCAATAGGGCTCGAGCACATCCCGCAGTCACCGGAAATGGATTAACGAGGTTCTTTATTGGTTTTGCGTTTTGTTTACTTTCGCGCGAACTCCGGTTTTCTTGATCGGCAAATGTTTGACGCAAATGCGAAAAGTACAGCACCTCTATTGAGAACGGTGTGAACGTTTGGCGAATCACCGATTTCCAGCGCTAGCGTGCACTTACAACACCAAACACCCTAAGAGCGTTAGGCATCAATTTTACAGACAATTAATGTAAATGTAATGATTTAATTAGCCCAGTTTTCTTTTGAAGGGGTGATTTTATAACTGCCTTTCAAATTAGCTCACTTGAAATAATTGCAGTAATGTGGATAATTTAACATGATGGACCAACGGGTTCCCAGCTGTGCTATATTTGAAGTGGCATTCTCCTTTAACACTCACTGAGAATACTTTTCTTCCTTTTTTGGAAGCCGGTAAAATAAAGCCGGCTAAGTCTGCTTGGTGCTTTTGGTTTTTGTTTCAGTTTTGAAAAGCGTTTAGCACCGCTAGAAAGTTATTCTCCCTTCGTTCCCAAAACGCTATCATTTGTCGGTTCGTCTGCTAAGTGCCTAATACGATGGAAGGATTCCTTGGCGCAATGACTCCGCTTGCTGTCTCTGATTATTATCATTGAAATCCGTTTGCTTTCTTGAAATATTCTCAATTGTTATGCTAAGAAGGGCCTGTCTTTAATACGGAATGCTCACCCAGTCACTTTGAATCGCCGAAAAAAAAAAAAAAACTAGACATTTTTGCGATCTTGTACGGTGAAAAAACCCGCTTTCCTTGCATGAAGTGCTTACAGGACGTTTCTCTACTCAACGTGTGTGGCACAATATTATCCTAAAATATTGCGTGGATGGTTCAGAAATCAATGACGCATGAATTCGATGGCGCGTAACACGATTCAATGAAACTAGGTCCCTTTCAATAACTAGTCAGCCGTCTATAATGCACCCCAATTTGCTCTGAACAAACTAACAACTTTGCGATGCGAACGGCACTGTAGCAGTGCGTGGGGTTTGTTTGCCTCTGTCAGTGCAAGGGCGTACGATATTCTGCTCTCTGTTAGCCTATCAGGAAACGCGTTTCACGGAAAGCGACATATGTGTGTATCGAAAATCGAGCGAATCCTGTCGCTCAAGCGACCACATAAATGCAGTTTATTTACGCTAAGTGAACACTACCTTACACTTACACTCTCGAGTGCCAGCACTCCTAGTTCCGGTCTGTTTTGTGGTATTGGTGATTTTGAGGAAGAATCCATTCTTATTATACAGCTTGACTATTTTCGTGTTTGTGGGGCTTCCACTCAGTAGTTCCATTTTGTCCAAAATCTTTGCTTGATTCCGATTTTCACTTGTTAGCGTTGCTTGATGGAATTTTGGTTGGGCATCAAATCTGTTTAGCGATAGTCCTTGGGAATAACCAATCAGCACACATATGATTGCAAACCAACTTACCTGCAAAGTACAAAACGAATAAAACAATTTTATAGATATGTCAATAATTTAGTCAAAGTGCCTACAAAGTTTCTGTTTCGTTCGAACTAGGGGTTTCATTAAAAACCTCTGATACAAAAAAGAAAAAAAAAGATCACAGATACATAAGTTCTTTTCTAAAAAAACACTATTAATTTAACACCTGAAGGGAAAATGACAACGCACACAAGAAAACGACTTTCGAGGTGTCAAATCTGATCTTACCAATGCGTTTACCTTGTCCATCGTGCGGTCCGTCCTCGTTTAGTCGCCACGGAAAATGTGACCGCAAATTGCAGTGCTTAAATTTCATACTTGTTCTACTCGGCTTCATCCATGTGGTTAACGTTAGCAGCTTGAAATAACATAGTCATTATATTCTGTTTATAGTCTTGCTCCATTGTTTGCGGCGATGAGGTCTTTTTTTTTTTTTTCTATGCGCGTTCTAGCCACTCCACTAACTCTGTCTTGATATTGTAGGAGGTAATTGCAAGCGGCGGAGAATATGTGTATTTAAAGTACCGCAATTGTCTTGACTGACGTTTTTGGGACGAACCTTTTCATTGCCTTGGCGTCAGTTTTTATATCCAATATATTTCTATTTCTCGCGGCACAAAAACGTTTCCAGCAAAGAATATCTGGAATTCGTGCGAATAGGTGAAAATCCAGATGGCGCGTTTGACTTTT
Organism: Montipora capitata; assembly: GCA_949126865.1. Classification (NCBI taxonomy): domain Eukaryota; kingdom Metazoa; phylum Cnidaria; class Anthozoa; order Scleractinia; family Acroporidae; genus Montipora; species Montipora capitata. The sequence continues at coordinate 8,913,694 of OX421450.1, forward strand.
GCGATGTAATGCAGGATGTGTTTTCAAACACTAACTTTAGCCGTTTGACATAATTGAAATTCTTTGCTTGTCGTGAGCGCTGTTTTTCGGCAAATGCACAAAGGCTCGATAAGTCACCTAAGAAAACACCGTGAAAGGGTCTCGGACAACTTCCGCACCTGTTAATAGAGTTTCTTTAATGCCACATACACATTTAATAAACTGACCTGTTTCAAATATCTGTTTACCGTCGGTGTTTATTCTTCTGAGCTTCCGTTTGCTTAAGAACATATTTTTAAACGGGACACTAGCAAACTAAGTGGCGTAGACTGACCTACGTTAATTCGATGTCCTTGTTTTACTCTTTGATTACGACTCTTAAATTTTCTTGCAGTGTTTTTATATAAGCAGTGTGTTATTTTCACAAATAATTTTGTATCTGCAAAAGGCTCATATGCCTTCGTTCCACGGCATTTCCGAGCGAAAGCGACCTCGTTTGTGCATCCAAGTGTTTATTTCTAGCCAGCCAATCTTAAAAGATAAAAAATATAAGCGCGCACCGTTGGTTGAGCACCGGGCTGTCACGCTGGAGGTCGTGAGTTTCAACTCCGGCCGGACCAACACTCAGGGTCTTTAAATAACTGAGGAG
>OX421450.1:8916821-8926821 GCA_949126865.1 Montipora capitata
GGGAAGATTTATCCATAATTTGTCAACGTTTAAATAGAACAATTATTCCACTCGCGCCTGTTGGATATGAGAAGATTATATCCAACGCGCCCTCGTGGAGTAATTGTTAAATAACAGTTCATAGATCGGGGAAATTCATGTATAACCCAGAATTAACTGAGAGATAACGGAATTGTTTAGCTTTAGTCGTGCGAATGGCCACGCAAAAATCATCGAATGACACGCAAGTGACGTAACCTCTACTCTCCTCGTTTGATTAATTTGTCCATACACTTAATTTTTCATAGAGATTCAGCTTTATTTTCATTCCATTCCAAATGTGATGAAAATGAGATCTTTCGATGCTCTCGTGTGACTTAGGATAATCTTGTGTTGTACCATAATGGACATATCGCTTCTCATCACTGAACCCGATTACAATCGCGAGCAGTCATCATAAGTTGAACTTTCTTGTGATATTGTTCATTGCATTGCGCAGTTTTAATAGCACGACATAGCGCCCTTTATGTATGCTTGCATTCCTTGGTTGGATATTTGATTGCAAGAGTCGTTCGAACTGAAATGAAGTCTTAGTTTTGTTCTTGGAATAGCATGTCTGAATCAAATTCGTCACAGTACAGCTATATTCCATCTCTAGTACTTTTGATTTATTTCTGAACTTAACGGTTTTTTTTTCTTTAATGTCCTATGCAGTGTGAGAAATCGTGACATTACAGCAACTTTTAATACTTACCCCCTCAAGCATCCTCCGACACAAACTGCATAAAAAACGTTCCTGCCGTCTGTCAGCTTTTTCGTAGCGTAATAACCGTCATCGCTGAAGAAATACAACATAAAACTGGTGTTTTACGATACGTGACGTATATTCGTCGTGGGTTAATCCCTTTAGCACTAACTGAGTAATAAAGCTTTAATCTTGATATCCTCTAAGCGCTTTCAGTCGTGAATACCTTAACGATTTTTTTAAAATTCGTTCTTTGTAACAATTCACTAATATGTCTACTAAAATCATTTGGTATATAGTAGCATGTTTTGTAGCAGTAGGGTTGAAATTCTAAGTAGTTTCCTAGGTGAGTATCTCTTTAATTAAGTGTGAAAAAGGGATCAAGAAAACGTGGAGAAAAAGTCGGCGTGACTAATTTGTGCCGGAAATGTGCCTTAATAACTTCAGCTTTCTCCAAAAGAATACTCTAAAATATCATTTTGAACAGGAGTGCAGAATCAAAAGTCCGCCGCCACAAGTCGGCATCTTTGTCGTTAGCGTAAGTATGATTTGCACGCTTTCTTTAGCCATGCTTTGATTACGTTTCTAATGACAATTTAGTCCAGCTTAGCACATCATTGAATCCTGTTACTTTAATGTAAACATTACCGGCCAAGATAAAATAAGGCTCTTAGAGCATGCGTGGTTCTCTCTGTTGTACTCTACGATTCATATGTAGCAGGTTTTTCTTTCGGTTTACACTTATCATCTAACACAAGTTGCAAAAAGTTAACTGACAGAACATTTGTACTACGAACGAACTGGTTCGAGAGGCATGGATAAACAAAATTTTGCCAATCATATCAAGGGAAACTGCATAAATTTGAACGACTCGGTCGAGACAACTTATCGGCGCAGCATTTACTTACCCCCAAGTCTACGGTGGCCCACAAGGGTCACGACACATTATTTCACAACATATTTCGAATTAACGATGAAATGATATATGAAATGGATCATATATGAACTGCGGATATGAAATCAAGTGAAGCTATGATCCTTTCAGTTATGAACGCAATTTTTGCAATTGCGTAAAGAAGCCTGAAAAATTCAGGACTTCAACGGGGTTTGAACACGTACGCGTGACCTCGCGATACCGGTGCGTAGTGGCGTAGTGACCCTTGTGGGCCACAGTACAAGTCAGTACAATTTTGTCTCAGAGTTGTTCAGGTCCCGGTGACACAGTGGTGTCGTTGGGTGCATTGAAGTGAGAATTGAATGTTAACATGAACGGCTGGAGTGATTTTATGCACAATGGGATGATCAGTGGAAAACATGCACGTTCCTGTGACCTTATTTTAACCCGAAGAAACTCGAAATGACCGTCGATAATTCTTAACTCTGGGTCGATCTTCACCACGATTTGTTGGGAACGCCCCGCCATTGGGACGTTTGAAAGGCAATTCATGATCACTCACAGAAATGGCTAGTACAAACGAAGAAATAAAATCCTTGTGCTTTGGACCTGTTTTCAAAGATCTAGCATCCAGCAAAATGAGAGGCGTTTGGTTCCTAACCGAGCAAAGCCCAATCGGATTTTAAGTTCAACAATAGAAGGCAAATTATAGAAGGCAGTGTGTGTCTAACACTACAAAATTTACAAGTGTGACTCCTTGAAGTTAATTCTTCAGTTTGTCGTTGAAGACAGTCAAAAAGTACATTTAACCTGTGTCCAGTTAACTGATGATAGTCCAATGGTTTGACATAGGCGTGAATTCTCAACTAAGCCGCCGAAATTCAAAGTGGACGTTTTTTTTCTAGTTTTCCCGGCCACGTTTGGGAGAGAAGTTGAAAGGTTCGCTTTCCAGAAGGTAAATCAAAATGGGCAACAAGGTACTGGGCCGCTAGAGGTATGGATGGGTGGATAGGAACGATCGATGGATGCATGGATAAATGGATGAGAAGAGATACCATGAATGAACACGACAGCAGAAGGACACGCTATATATTTCTACAAAATCGTATTAGGAACATTGGAATGAATGACCATTCGCACTAAAGAGCACACTATGTTCATAATCCTTGGCAGTTGTCAAACGGTTGAGGCGGGAGAACTAATTTTGATCACCTCGCCTACAAGAGATCAAGTTTAGGACGAAAGTACATTTTGCAGACAAAACGCGTTTGGTGCCGGGAAGAGAAGACTTTTGACAGCAGAATCGCGTCGAGAACTAAAAGCTTTAACTCCTCATCGCAACCTTTGAGCACCTTCAGTTTCAAACGTTACACTCAGGATGTGGTACCTAATCCACTGGTTATACACAGTTTCAAATGTCTTCGACACTTAAAAAACTGGCTAATTTTTCTCATCGACAGCAGCATGTGAAAGTTGCTGCATGACATGTACTTACGTGAACGGTGCCTTACGGATTAAAGTAACTGTCATTAGCACAAGCAGTTGCACTGCTAACATTTTGTTTCCGGCGTTGTTCTAGCTTCGGCGGGTAATCCGTTTTATCTCTTAGGACCATAAGCAGTGTTCAGTGGCTTTGGTGTAAATCATGGATCTCATGGCATTCATCTATCTACCTAATCATGTTTGTCAAACATTAACTGCAAAGCTAAACCATCACACTGTGTTGAACCATCAAACTCCATGTTGCACAATTCATGTTAAAAGATCCAGCAAATTTTACAAATCCGAACATCTGCATGGTCATATCTTCAGCAGTCCTCAGAGATGGAAAATTACGAGTCTAAGAACTTTAAAAGCCTACCTGTCTCCGAACAAATTTGCCAGTGAGTAAAATATTAAACTCCGAACACCTACTAACACGTCTAACAAGCATCTACAATTGAAACTTGGGTTTAATTTGCTTGCTAGCTGGCTTGTTAATTCTACTCGCAACTTATTTTGCATACAGGAAACACACTTAAAATGCACAAAGTTGGCAAAAGCTGTATTTTTATAGGTCGGTCCCTTTCAGGTACTTTCATGCGGTCAAAACGTTTCCATCATTACGAAATCAAAGAGCCACTTAGATCCGGTATCTATTGTGTAACAAATGAACTATCCAGCATAGCTGCGCCAAAACTCCATTAACAAAGTTCCGACAATACTTTACTTTTCATTTGTATATCCTAAATCACCGTGGGAAGATCATGGTTTTTGCTAAGCTCTCACTGTTAAATCCGAGTTCCTTGCAGCTGTTACTAAACTTATAGAACCCCAAGTGATTATTCCTCTAATCCGCCGTTGGTGAGTTATCTTCGAGAAATAACGTGGCTTAATTCAACTTGAGTAACAGACGATAGCTGTGGACCGTTGGCAACTGCTCGGTGGCTTTTTGTTTTTCAAGATGTCATAGAAAGTTTCTTATTGCTATTGACTATAGTAAGATCTTTTCCTGTCCGTTCATCCCATGGAGCGCTGGAGAAGTTGCATTCGTGACCATGAGTTGCGGTCAGGCTTTTCCCGTGCTATTTTTCGTGCACGTGTCTTCAAGTTTTTATTGGCTGTCGCAGCGGTGCTTATGGATCATGTGTTGCTTCCACTTTTAACTTGAAGAAGAATAGAAGTTTTAAGCAGCAGCGACGTTTATGAAAAACGTATTTTAAACAGTCTTTTTCCCTCAACCCTTGCCAACAAGGTAACTATCCACGAATGGTTGCCAAGACAGGGTGAATTTTAGCTTAGCAAACTGAAGAGAGAATTCAAGATTTGCCATTGTGTGCTGATGCTTTTCTAGAAGTCTTGAGAGATGGCTTCATTGTCCGCATGAACATGGTGGTTTGAAAGGTACGAAACTTCAAAACGCACTTGCAGTGCCAATTTCTCTTTTTACATCATTTTGTCCAGATATACGTTGCCGTTCTTGTGTCTATCGTAGGTCTTAAAATTCCTTGTTTACTTTTGTTATTTACGATATTTATACCCAGCTGACATCTCGGACCAAAATGACCAAGACATTATAATTGTTAGGGATTTTGCTTTGTGAGATATAGTGGGAGTAAGCCCCGTTGAGTCAAACGTCAGCCAAAGTCGGATGACATCTTGCATAACCTTGCTGCGACAATAGCATTCTTCTCGTCTAGCTCAGCAGGAAAGCTTTTTCGCTGTGCAGACTCGAGAAAACCTGGTTCTTTCCTTGACGACTGACAAGCCAAGTGTTGTTGAGAAGAAGGTTTAATTACCTTTCGACACGATAAACGTGTGTTTGCAAAGGACTTTGACCTTTTCCGTGTGTATATAGCTTCGTAGCAAGTCTTCACCTTAATCAACGCTTACTTTTAAACATCTTTACTTTTCGCTGTTGGTTCTTTGGTTATCGGTTCACAAAAAGAGAAAAAAAAAAACCTTTTATATACGATTGCTACTTTTATTATGTTTTCACTCGCTCTCTCCGAAATCCAGCTCTTGCTTTTCTTTCTACATGAGCTTCACTTACTTTTTCGCAGGGATTTACTATACTTTCAGTTGATACAATTGCAGGAGATCTCGTCATGCTGAAAGTTGCGCTCATTGCAGCCTCAAATGGCTCTTGCCGTTTCAATCATGATTCAAAGTGCTTCTTCAGTAGTAATTTTTTTAGTTTTTCGTGATAAAAGTAAGCTCTTATCTTTTGTATTGTTTTTCAAAGAAGATAGGAGTCTCCTAGAATAATAGCATGAGCTGCTAAGTGAACCATTATACTTAATTCCATTAATTAAAACGAATTAAGTCGGCAAACCGGGAAAAGAGGTGTTCCGACCATACAAAACGAATCGTTTCTTGAGCGTTGTTTACAAGTAAAATTTCATTCCGGTGCGAGTTCTTTATTAGCTCTCGATATTCACTAACAAGATAGCGTTAGCAAACTCTCCGACGGTATACCACCATTTGAAGAATTTATTCGGTAGTTGTGCCGGATCGAAATTAGATTCTCGTAACGGTCTAAAGTTATAAATGCCGACCTAATGAAAACGAATGCATAGCGACTCGAGAGAGCCGGAGTGACCTCGTAACGGAGTGAAAGTCTTATACCGGTTTGTGTAAGGAAAGTTCGGTGATACTCGCCTCAGTGTGTACAAAGGGCTAGAATAAAATCTTATTTTCTACAACTCTAGTTAAACTTCTCAGTTTTGAATCACGAATGGATGCAGCATTTGCCGCCTTGACAGTGTCGTAGTTCCTTTCAACCTAGACTATCTAACTTTTGATTTCTTCGAATCTATGACGAGGTAGATTTCGCGCCGTTTCGATCAAGATCGGAGCCCTGTTCGCGTTCTCGCGGTTGCACTGGAACGAGCACGGAATTGAGGCTCAAGCTAGGAGTCCGACCCTGGGAACACAAAGAGAGTCTAATACTTGGAGAACTGTGATCTGACGATTTTTTAGTTTTTGTCAAACAAAACTGGAGGCGTTGGATCGAAAGAGGAAATGAGTGAATAATAGAAAACTTCCTTTAAATTTTTCTAGGCTTTTTGCTGATTCCTTCGGTCTTTCGACTTGGGATACGAACAGTTTGAATTTAGCTTCACGCTTAATATGCCTGTGCGGGAACCGTTTAGCTTTACGTCACTTTCAGTTCACAACTATCCAACCTTTTGTTAGCAATTGCAGATATCACCTGAAAGAAAGCCTAAGTTTTTGTCTTAGCGATTTTGCTTCCTGTTGCTGCGGACATCTCATTTCTCTGAAGACTCAGTTTCGTTTTCCTAGCTACGTTTTGTCTATTCCTGAGTGTTTTTGTGACATTTCAAGCTACAACGAATATTGGCTCAATTAGGTATTGTAATTAAATTACAGTCTTGTTATTAAACCGCTGATGAAAATATATAAGTATATCGTTATCGTAACCTTTGAGAATCAGATAACGCAAAGAAATCTTTATGCAACCACAGTTGCTAACAAATGCAAGATTTCAGACCTTATAAATGCTTTTTGCCAACCCAGATCATTTCAGACATTTTTTTCCAGCTTATCTATGGCAAATGTCTGAATGCAAGTCAAGTTTATTTTATAAGGAAGAGTAAAGCATAGTTGTTGGGCATAATCGCATGATTTGTATGCTCGATGCAGGCTCTACCATGAGCCACCATATTTTTCTTCGGTGGAAGCGAAATTGAATCCACCACGTCTTTGCTAACAACCTGGCTATTTACGGATTAAAAACTTGCTTTCTAAAAAGTATTTTTATTTAGAGGCTTGGAAGAGTATACATGGAGATGTCTGCTTGACTTGCAGTAGATTTAATTAATACCAGGTATAAGCATTGTATGACCAAGAATGAAACGAACGGTGGCAAACAAAATTGCACTCGGCAAACAACAAAACGGAAGCCGGCTGATCGATATACGGTCTTCTATATATGACCTGATATAGTGTCTACTTCCGGGCTTATCGATTTAATCACCAAACGCAGACCTCCGGAAAGCTCTTCTGCACATATTGAAAGGAAGACTGTCGCCGATAACGAGCGAATTACTTGGTTGCGAAATCAAAATGGCTGGCGTCTTGATCATAATTCGTTTACTACTTTGTATTCAGCCGATGGCAGGAGACTATCATTCTTACACGTCTGCATGTTTGTAATGTGTAACATCCTTTCGTGTCTGGCGATATTACAACTTATTTACGAATGTAAAAAAAATGTTTAAGAACAAATGCTCTCTCATTTCAGTGCGCAAAGTTTTTTAAGCCCATTAAAATGGGTAAAACGTTCCCAGAAGGCGAATCTTTGGAAATGATCAGTCAAAAAGTGGAAACTTCAAAGAACCGTCGCTTTTAAAACGCCCCTTTTGCAGTGTGGCCAGCTGAAAACAGGGGACGTTATTTTGAAAACGAAAAGCAAGTACTCCCCAGAAGCAAATTAAACGCTTTTGCACGCATGCTCCCCTACTATCTGTGAACCGTGCGCATCGTTTTCGTGCGTGATAGTAAGGATACGTGAAAAATAATGCGGAAGCGAAAATAAACATTTCTTCTTAGCGGAATCAAAACTGATGTTTCTGAAAACCTTATTGGTGCCGATTGTCCTAAGAAACACGATTTTGTGTTATTTGGCCTTTACGCTTTCTTGGCTGGATTTTTACTTGTTATGTTGTTGTTTTCTGTCTTTTTTTAGTATGACCTTTTTAACTCTATAGTAAGTCAATTGCAAGTTATGCACATTTCGCGTAAGAAATATAGATGTCGCTCCTAGTTGCTTATACTGAGATTCTGTTTGCTCAATTATGACAGGCGACGTTGCTCTGAAAAGACAATTTTAGCTGAAGACAAAAGACGCAACATAATACCAACAAAAGAAACGAACTGGAAGCTAGGAATAAGTCAAGAAATTATGATGATCGTCGTGATTTCGGAGTTGCTGTACAGGAGTTAACTTGTGATGAGAGCTTCATTTTCGAATGCAAAAGTCGGCGTGCGGACATTTGTAAGTTTCGAGAAGGTATTAAGAGGACCTGGTCCCAGGTTATGTCCTTACGCGCAACAGTTCACCAAGCCGCTGTGTTTTTGAGGTGAGTAAGGATGGAATCTGTCTAATATCGGTTACCCCTTTGTTTGCAATTTATCTACATCTGCTTAAAAATTTCAGGATGGCGTTCAACATCGAAAAATGAGCGTGCTCCCTTCTATTTCAATATTACGGTTGCACTGCAGCTCAGAATTTTTGAAGCCGTTTCATTCCATCGCATTTTAAATCAACTCAAGTTGAAATGTTACTTGGGAACTGAAATATTGACCTGACGATTTACAGAAAAGTTGACTATAGCTCTTTTGGCAAGCTGCGAACGCACTTCACCGTCCGCCTGAGCTTTCGTTTTTGGAGGGCACTTATGTCCAGAAATTCAAGTAATTGGATGCACGTTCAATCCAGTCAGAAGGTGTTAAAGCACGAGAGAAGGAGGGCTTTTTGGAAGTGGACGTTCAACATTTCGTCCTTTGTTTTTTCGCTCAAATTTTCAACCAAATTATCCACGTGAAGCAAAGATGCGTAGATATACAAGTATAATGGAGTCAACGTAAGTTAAAAGAAAGGTTTAAAAGAGGCCTCACTTCCGGTTTCCGTTCCCTGCCGCAAAAACGCAAGATTTGCTCTTTTAAACTTTGACGCGTCGTTACCATGGGAACACGGTAACTGTTTCCTTTAAATTACATGCTGCCAGAAACCCATAAGGGTTGAAACGTGTAACACGCGTTCACAGCTTCCGAATATTCAGTGCTAAGTACCATATTTGGAAAGCCTTCGCTCCAGTTAATTTCGCGCGAGAACATTGGTGGTATTGCGTCACGTTGTTCTTGCGAACTGATTGGTTGAATGTTTCTCTCTTGTTGTTCCAAATATGGTACTTAGCAAATTGAATATTCAGAAGCTTGTTTCCCAGCACACAAGGGGCCGTTACACGTTTCAACCCTTATGGGTTTCTGATGCTACTTATTGAAATTTCGCACATTCGTATACAAGCAAAAGGCTCTTTACAAAATAAGTGAAAGAACTGGAAAACATTTATAACTTCACGGTTCGTAACTTAATTCGCATCTGCATTTACAAGGTTCTGACATAAAAAGCCCATGCGTATTTTTATTTATTTATTTATTTTTTCTATTAATTAGCACCGTTATGAGGCCGACGTAACGTTCGTTCCATTTACCCTTAATTAAAGAAAAGTACGCGGGGTTTCAGCTCACTGTTTCAGTGAAGTTCCATTTCTGTGTCCTCTTGGTAACAACATTCCATCCACTTTCATTGCAGACTTACTGTGCCTTCGATTTTTAAATCTAGATGGAGATATTATAATCTGGATCTTCGGATTTTGCTCGCGATCGTGTTCGTCCCCTTCCCAACTAACAACCGCTTGTGCTACGAAGATGATCGAACCCCTTATTCTGCATTTTTGGGTGGATTTTGTAATTGTGAAGTAATCTCCTTCCTCGAAATAAATTCCTCGGTAAAATCTTTTTCCGTATTTAACCCATCATAGAGATCAAAGTCGCACGCTGTGTGTTACGTCGGCCAAAGTGTTATTTACGATGATAGAATAAACATGAAAGCCTTACATAAACAAAGCAAATTATAAAGAGTGAACTTACTTTTGTTATACCTGCTCATATGCATGCATCATGCGGAATGTCCATTACAAAACGATTTGCTTTTCAGTATTAAAGGCGGAAGTTGGTGAGCCGAGAAACACTTCTACATGCATCCCGTGACTCCACAAGGAGTTTGATTTGTCTTCATTCAGAGTTTAGCATATGACGACATTACTTAGAGTTGAGGAGGTTCGTTCAATGTTCGCCATTCCGATCGTTCCATT
>OX421450.1:8931821-8946821 GCA_949126865.1 Montipora capitata
GTTTGCAACTGAGTAAAAATAACTATGCATCTGTGATGAAAACTCGGAAATTACTATTTCGCAATTCGAGTCCTCAATTTAAGCTCACATGCTCAGTTATAGAAATGAACAACCCTGAGCATCTCTGAAATGAACTCGTTCGCAATTTTGATTGGTTTTTAATTACAGTGACCGGAAGAAACTATCATCATACTTACAAAAATTTGGTTTTATCAACGGAGTCGATAATGTAAATTGACCACCGTATAGAGATTCTAAAAGCTGACGTTTCGAGCGTTAGCCCTTCGTCAGAGCGGTTCGCTCTGACGAGGGGCTAACGCTCGAAACGTTTCGCGAAACAGTTTCTTTAGAAACTACCCCCTTCTATCATCATACTTAGACTGTTTCTCAACATGGGGAAACCTAGACTTAAGACTCCAGGGGCCCGTTTCTCGAAAGTCCCGAAACTTTACGGGCCATTTTCGGGTGTCACAATTCCCTTTGTATCTCAAGAACGGAGAGGATTTAAGTCGTCAAACTTCACAGTTATTTTTCTTTTTGCTACCTTGAAATCGTGTTAAAAGATGGGCTTTCCAGAACAAGCGGTTGGTAGTTTCACAAATGGCTTTTCGGGCCCGAATCGTTTTCGGGACTTTTGAGAAACGGGCCCCAGGTACGAGATTGCCCAACTTGTACGAACTTTTAGAACGTATCAATTGATGATAAACGTCCTGCCTGACCATAAACAACAAACGAAGACAACGCAATCAAAGCCACGAAGAACCAGAAAAAGATGCGATCTAAGGCTCGAGCAATTTCCTTCCAATTTTCTTGATTTACAGCAGCTTCGTCGAACGTGGTGGTGCTGAAGGCAACGGAAATTCGTGGCCTCTTTATCTCAATTTCACCAAGCTCGACATCATCATTTTTCTTCCCGTCTTCTTCCTTTTCTGACCCGGTATTCTCAATTCCAGATACCGTGTTTGGTACAGGTGCGTCACTGCTTTTTTGTATCATGAACATTCTTCTGTTACAGGTTATGCCATTTATCACTGATATAAAAAAAAAAAAGGATCAACATTTTGTTATAAATATCGGATGAAATACAGGAATTTTTCTTGTTCCTAAAATTTGATATCTTCGTTGCGGAAAGTGAAGATACTATTTTTCTCTTTTGCAGGTGAAGATATTGATGTCGTCATGGTTACGGACATGTCAGCCAAAACTACTAGTGCATCCTGTTCATGCGTCGTTATGCGGCCGTTGGTTTTATTTTAAGCTAACGTACTTGATTTACTTTATTTTCGGTTACAATCCGGTCTTCAGTCAAGATGACTACCTTTTTTCTGTGCTTTTAGAAGGAAAAAAAACTGGGATATCTCAGATACCATGAACACTCGAGGATAAAAGTCATATCCCTGCGTGGTCATGAAATATCGTCGATATTTTTATAGGGTAATTGCCAGGAGCGGTAGTCGTAAGGGAAGCGAGAATCAGAAGATATTGATAATAAAATGGTCTCCAAATAGAGTGCGGCAACCCTTTCGGTAGCCTGCGAACGCAGACGTATTTCCGGAGAGAAACGACCGCCGGAAATACGTCTGCGTTGGCAGGCTACCCTTTCGGCACCTTGAAAACCATTTACGAAAAGATGTCTCTTTTGACAACCGGACCAAAAGGAATATTAGCAAGGAGTTAAACACTCGCAGCAAATAATTAGTATCTCACTATCAGACCTGTGTCGTTTTTGTGAGTAGAATGGTTAAAGGAAAAATACTGACAGCGCTCGCTTTAATTTCCTCTGAAGTTCATTAAACTGATTTGTTTAAACAGATTACAAACTTTTAAAAAGTTATGTAGCGTTCAAAAGTTGTAATTTGCACTCGTGTTACAAATTTGCACCCGTGTTACACGACAACTACACTCTTTCTTTAGCCAATCGGAACTGAATACTTTTTATGTATATTGTTAAGCATGTAAAATACAGTGTAAAATAGCAACGATCTGTGGGTGGCTTGTACTCCACTCAGTAGGGACTTAAAGAACTAACCTGTTATGTAAGTCAGGAACTTCGGTGGCGCAGACGTCGCGTGATGAGCCTTCAGTACCAAAACAGTAGCGGACAGCGCCAGTCCTATCTCAAACATGACCACTGTGTAGTAAACACCAATCAAAGGCAGTGCCTCCGACTGCTCCGGAAGTTGTTCGGTGACCACGAGCAGGTACACGCTTACAGCCAATAGAATAGTAGCACATAATCCAATTCGCTCTCCGCTTTCCGCCGGAATGAAGAAGCTCACGAGAATCAGCAAACCGATGATCATGCAAGGCACGATTGAAAAAAGGACGAAATACATGGGACGACGACCAATGAAGAACGAAACGACGACTTCAGAGAACTCGCCATGTTGCTTTTTTGAGTTTTCTTTCTTTATTTCAATGCTCCTCAAGGCCCAATAACCATTTGACGTATTGAGTTTTAGGTCTTTGGGACGAAATTAGAAAGCAGATCTTAATTTAAGTGTGAGCCATAATAATAATAATGATAATAATAATAATAATAATAATAATAATAATAATAATAATAATAATAATAATAATAATAATAAGAATAATAATTGCTTTTCTGCCAGCCAAAACGTTTTCAACTGTGTAGCACTTGACGCGATCATACATTGGTGATATGAGCTTTCATTAAATTTTCGACCTCGGAAATTGCGTTTCTAGATTTCTGATTAGCTCACTCAATCTCGGTTATCAACTCAAATACCGTATGACCTAATATGGAAACTGATTGTGTCAAGTGTTGCTAAGCTGGACACTGAGTGCCTTTAATTTCCAAGCGTTCAAGAGTTCAGAATTTAATGAAGATTTGATAAAACAATTATTCTATTCGCGCTTGTTTTGGATATGAGACTGGTTATAGCCTACTCGGCGCTACGCGCCTCGTTCGGTATTTACCAACTAATATCCAACAAGCGTGAATGGAATAATTAACAACAGGAACCCATGACCCGGAGCCTACAACTCCATTTTGTTCGTGTCACGGCGTTTTCACAGATCGATTTATTTTTAGATTGAATTTCCCGCGAACGAGACTCCCACAGGAGCCCGATGACCAATTACAAGAAAGTAACTTGTTTTTTTCGCAAACGGTAGTCTAATAATAGATCGGTCTGTAATAATGCCGTGACATGGGAGTTTGATGACAGCATGGGAGTTGTAGGCTCCAGGTCATGGGTTCCTGTTAACAATTATTTCACGAGGGCGTGTTGGATATAAGATAATAGATAGCCAACGAGGCGCGTAGCGCCGAGTTGCTATAAATCATCTCATATCCAACAAGCACGAATATAATACATGTAATTGTTTTCTTAAAAACGCTCACAAATTACAGTTAAATCTTCCCTACTTAATTTTGTAAATACAAGAAACTGATGCCTGCAGTTACTGATATTTGTACAGTATGGTATGATAGTTCTTGTTATATACCTATACTTTCACTTAACAAAACGAGCACTGTGATTGGTTGATTCTTTGTCACGTGGCCCTGATCAAATCCAAATGTATGCCGACCGGGATACAAGTCCGCAGTTGTTGCCCGCTCCGGATGTTTTGCTGTACCCTGGCTGCTAGAGGTTTTTCTCTCTCAGAGCGACGGAATAGGCGACGAAAAACCTCTGGTACAGGCCGTTGAGTTCTTTAAGAAGGCCGGTCCAATGGGCAGAGTCAGATTTTGACCCTAGAATTCGATTGGTTCCAGGAACTTGTTAGGTCTAACGAGTATTCTGATTGATTTACTCTGATTGGGTCTCGTGCCCACTGTGGCCATAATCGAAACGCTGCAAAGTTCCGGAAATCGAGGCTTTGAAGGCAGAAAAAGTTCAGTGGGTTCTACATTTTTTGTACTTTGTATATGTCCGCCAAAATTCAACTTTGGCATCCAAATCTCAAATTTGAGTTTTTATTTTCATATTCGACATCGAAGTTTTATATGGAACATTGAATTTTTGAATTTGACATCGAACTAAATAAGACGAATGTACCGTGGGAACGAAATATGCTGATTGGTAGGTTATGTCACGTATCAATAGCCCTTTTCACGGTTAGTTTTTCTCATTTGCATTACAATGTAATCTAACTTTAATGGGAGGCAATTTCGGGTTAAAACTACAAAATAGCCCGAAATTGCCTCACATACATGCTAGATTATATTGTAATGCAAATAAGAAAACCTAACCGTGAAAAGGGCTATTTACTAAGTTTTTTCGATGTCAATCAAACGGGGCATGAAAGTGAGGTTCTCAACTGCCAATACCAGAGGTTTTTCTCGCCACTTCGCGACTCGCTATCCTTCGCTCTAAAAGAGAAAAAACCTGTGGCATCCAGGGTAGGTTTGCTGTGATTACTGAAGGAAAGGTCTAAATATATCACAAAGCACTTAATGTATGCTCCTTCTGTTTCCCTCGGGACCATACATTAAGTTTATAATATACCATGATGGCTAAGCCAATCAAAACACTAGAATTGCATTATCCAATAATCTAGTTTTTAATGATTGACAATGATTAATTATTCCATGAGTGCGCAATGGATATGAGGAAATAAAATAGCCAACGAGGCGAGGTTGGAAGTTGTGTTTATATGTCTAAAGAGGGTCGATTAGAGACTGTCAGCGCGAGTTTTTTCTGGACATGTGAGACGCCAAGTTACAGTGTTGGGATAGTGTGACGTATTTTATATATAGCTAACAATCCTGGCCCAGATACCTTCTTTAGGGTTATCGCTCTGGATTGTCCGAGTGCTGATGTCCATAAGAGTGTGATCAGCCGTCAGAGAGCGAAACATCATACTGCACTTTTGCTTGTCAAAGGGAAAGTACTGCACATCTAGACTACACGAACTTTGGAATGTTGCAGGCGACACCCATGTATTCAGTCCATCGTTTCGCAATATCACATAGGTTCGGAATTTTTCCAAGTGACCTGCTTGAACTACCAATCCATCAGCGCTGAAACACAATTGGAGTCGTTATTTGGACTCGTTTGTCCGGGAATTTACAAAAACTAAGGGATGGTTGCAAATGAGTTTCGCAAAACCAAGCGAAATTAATCTGAGCAGTTGCAATAACGCAAATGATTATGATAAGCCTATCTGAATTCAAAGCATACAATTACATCACAACTTGTGCGCAAAAAAATTCTCGTGTCCCATTGCGGATGGTGTTGGTTTTGCTTCTCATTAATTTTCTCGTAAAGGTGGCCCATTTCAAAAAGATAGCATAACTCTGATAACTATGCAATCACCAGAGCGTCAGCTTGTTTTGTGTGCAGTAGTTCGACCGTGTGGAAACTGAAGCTCATTGGCGGCCGTGGCTCCTGGCAGTCATGTCTCATTTAGGGTTGATAAATATTATCATTAGTTACCTAAGTGTAGCGGAAGAAGTTCAGATCAACATTGAGCTAAGGGAAGAGATCTTAATGGCAATGTGTAAATGGAAGGAAATAAACTCACTTGTTTTCAAGGACGATATCTGGGACCCAAACGTTTTTCGGTTCCACAAAAATATGCGATATTCCGCCGTAATTTGAAGGTTCCCATTGCAAGAACGGATTACGCCAAATCTGCAATTCAGTTCAGTAATATTTTGGTATAGTTAGCTCTGATGTCCTTAGGATGACGTGGAGATACTTTGACAACGAGAACTTAGAGCCAGCATACAAGTATTCAAATGTCAGTACACCAATATCTGCTTTACCTGTGTTACTACGCTCTGTGTCGTGATGACTTGATCCTTGTTATTCTGCCCAAGAAAACAAATAAATAACCATAGTTTGCGGTTACAATAGCTCCTCTGCGCAGAGGTCTCCTAAGTCTCCATGGGAGACCTTGCAAGAAGACTTTAACAGCAGTTTTTTTTGTGCACCTGTTTAAATGACAGACTTTTATTAACAAGATAGGATGAGGCAAGAGGACTGATCCCCCATTCATAGGCCTCTTCTCTTTAGCTACGCTGCTGTTTTGAGAGAGGCAGCTGATTGGTCATTTGTAATGACGTAATGAAATTTTAAAAATGCGCGGCATAGGGAACGAGGACTTAAAATTGCTTTTAAAAAACTATGATGGGGCTCGGGGATCCGTTCTATTATCTCATCCTCTCTCGACTTTGATCAGTCCTCGATCCCCAAACAACAACAACAACAATAGTTAATAGAGGGGACTATCCTTAGCCCTACAAATTTACAATCATTTTTGAGAAAAACAATGATGTCGTAATGGTCATCGAAAATTACTAAACCGAAATTCGACAGGAGCATCTATAGTTTTCAAAGAGATCGTGATTTTCTTTAGTTTTCGAAGGATCAATTGGAACAATCGATACGACAAATTTACGGTGGTTGTTTACTTCGGCATCTCTTGGTTTAGACACTCCCATTCTCCTCTCAATACCCTTGGGCCTTAATCTGCTGCCATGCGTAAAAGAGTTGATCAAAGACAATTTCCTCTTCTCGAAAAAATTACTTCCCCACCAGCAGCAGTCATTTCCGCACGGGAATAAATGGAGACCATTGACATTTCCCTTGCGGATATGACTGTTTTGATCACGTTGACTCCAACTACTCAATTTTGGTCACGTTGAGCTATACTTTCGCTTCAGTGATTTCAGTGGTTAGTTTGCATGTATTTAAACACGTAAAGTTTAGCACCGTTTGTATATGTGATACACGTTAGTGTTCGTAGCCTGAAACTTGTGCGGCTAAGTTTTTGTGAGGAATAACTGGAAAATTACCTGGCGCGGATTCAAAGCCACCTTCAAGTTTTCCTGCAACTGTAAAAGTGACTATAAATCCGCCCTCACGGATTCTTTTAATCAACTTTTCAGAGAGTTTTATCCTACCCCGCTAATCAATTTCCAGTAATAAAAACTGGAGGTCATTTTCCCGAGTTTGTTTTTCAGATATAAGTGTTTTTTAAGGACAAAGTATAGTGTGTTTTTAGATCGCTCTTTAAACTCCACGGTAACCTATTACGTCATAGTAATGAGCGCATCCTGTTAAGTAATTATTGGTTTTTTTCGTATTGTACCATGACATTGACGTTTTGTGATATATTTGTGTAGATTTAATACTTCTAAATAGTACAGTGTGCTGAAAGAATGGAAAAAGTTTTGAGCCTCCATAAGAACCTCCGTTCTTATGGAGGCTCAAACCTCAAACCATCGGCAAGGAAATCCTTCTCCCAAACGACTGAACCACCCATCTCATCTCCCGACGTGCGGTCAACCCATAGGTTCTTCTTCCATATATATGCTTACCACGTCAATCAGTGCCTCGAATTCCAGTTGAAAAGATATGTTCATCACTTGAGACGGTCCTAACACCGGACGTACCATGTGATCGTACGTTTGGAATAGAGCTTGTCTTAACTGGTATTCCGGAGCTTGGGTCAGGTTAAACATTTTTCCATCCACAGCTGGAAGAAAATGTAATTGAAGAGAAAGTGATTGATTATTCATTTGGTTTATCAGTGCTTCGAGCGGTTTGCAGCTGTATACCGGCAAAATCGTAAAATAAACGGAAATAAGTATTTCAGATAATTCCAACTGACGCACAGAATAAAGTGAGTAAATCACAAAGCAAAATAAAATTAATGCATGCTTCAGACGCTAAAAGGAGGAAAACACCATCCATTCGCAGTTGCAATTGGACGGTTTGGCCGGTGCGTTGGGAATGTTGCGTGGAGTGTTTTAATTGAGCGATCTCTTCTTGCAGAAATAAAAGACAAAGTAATTGCTAAAGAAATGTATTTTTTTCAATGACCATGTCAACGCATGACTACTAGGGAAAATTTGGAGTGCTTGTCATAGGAATCGACCCAACCCTTTCAGCGACCTTCTGATTTCGTGATGGACTATTTTACTCCTGAGGTATTATTACATATACGCGTGGAAGAATCACTAGGATCAGCTGACAGTTGTCCTGCTATACCTCTAGCGGGTATCAGTGAAAGATGACATTAGAAGATTCGATCGACCAAGCGACCGACCGATAAAATCATATTTCTAAATTATACTCCCTGCAAATATTTTCCCACTATCCCAGAAACCGTTGGCTAACTTGAAAAGCTAAAGCTAAAAGTGCTATACTATGATGAAATTCGCATCTTTCCTTTGTAAAACATTTTAAGACATAAACATCTAGTCTGCACGAGAAGAATGCTGTTTACTGTTTTCAAATATCTCTTTTTGTTCCAGAGATATTCAAGTTTTTAAAATATGCAAATTAGTCAAGTGATGATGTCATAAACTCAACCAAATTTTGATCAACTATGATGAAAAAAGATATCTGAGCCAATTTGTATCAGAAATGCTTGGTTCTTTGCTATGAGATTCTAGCAGATGTGTTCCACAATATGAGCATACCAGTTTTGTTACTATAGCAACATACTGGGTCTCAGACCTCCCTGATATTAAAGGCTTTGCCGGCCACCTTTGCCATTCTATTTTGGTATTTGCCAATGGTGCCTCCTCTGCATCATCCTGCAAGCATATGAATATGTTAGGTCGAGTTTGTGGCCTTGTTAAATGTTTTTCTAGCTTACGATCACCAAAAACATTGAAATCAGGGTGAAGGGGACTGTAGAACTATTATTCTACCGAGTTTCAATGTTCTCTGCTGCAAATTGACCGAGATAGCTGTATTTATATACTTCATGTGATTGGGTTTAGTGAATGACGTCATCAGTCTTTTCATTTGCATATTTTACACATTTTTCAAACTTAAATATCTCCGAAACCAATGGAGATATTTCCAAACGGTAAACGGCGTTTTTAACCTTCCCTGGAATTCTATGTGATAAACCTAAAAATTTGATCATAGTAGCACTATATTTCGTTACTGCTTGGCCTCTGAGGAGTTCAAATCGGAAGGTGGATAGTGGTTCAAACCAATTGAGTCCATTTAAAGCCCGTACGCACTCGGCAATTTTTTGTTTATTTTGCGAAAAAAGCTGTCGTCATTTCCGTGATACAAGTGCGCACGGTGATTTTTTCCCACCAAATTTTGTCAAGCCTTACCAAACTTCAAAGGCGCCGTCGTCCTGCTTCGGAGCAGGACAAATTTTTGTGAGGCGTGAAAACTATACATATTTTACAATTTACACGACGTGGTGTAAAGAAAAAGTCTTTAAGTGCGGCCACGATTACCAAACTGAAAATTTAGTGGAGACAATTTTTGCTGGGATTTTTGGTTGCGCCAAACAAATTTTGTCAGACTAGTGCGTACGGTCCCTTATTCCGTGAATTGGTTAGCAGTTAGGAGGGAGGCTTAGGTCTTCTAGGAAGGTGTTTGTACAAATCCCCCAATTTACGATAGGGGAAGCTTTTTTTGTGAATTAAAACCTCGCGATAAACGTAACCTGCCCTCAGTTTTGATTTTTTACTGATCTTCTATTATTCTGAAGACCAGCTTTCAATTTAATGCACGGATGATAGTTCACTGACGCAAAGCTCTTAATCTCAGGATTGTTGATTAACAAGATCGACTGCAAAGTTAAATTTATCGATCGCAAGCTAAATGACAATACTTGTGGGTACCGCGTGTCATCGTTGTGTTTGCGTTTTCTACAATGATAAATTGTTTTACACCAAACACATTTGAAAAACCTTGGTGTTCTGCAACTGTTACATCCTTCCTAATGATGTCATATAACTTGAGTAACTAGCGTACCTTTAGGCCTTTTCCCGTCAATTGTTATTTACCACATCATAGCAACAGTGAAAGGAAACGGATATCATTTATTCCCTGATAAATCATTCATTTCCGTTGACTATTGTGAAAAAATAATGCAGGTGCAGATTGAACAATGAAATCAATAGGCCGTAGGCTAACAACGGAAACGCCAGACATTTTCACTCTTCAAACAGACGGCGTTATCACGCAGTTATTCTAACACGAAATATTTTGCGTTTCACTTACAAACGAAGCAACTCCGGGACTCCTCATGTAAGAACGACAGATAAAAATTACTTCATAGACTGTTAAAAAAGATTTGCGACGGTTGATTAACTTAAAATTTAAGTAAGCTGACGCGATTGTGATCTTTCAATTTGTTTCGCTATTCAGAATCTTTTGCGAACAGGGGGGTTTTGGTATTAAAGGAATATTTTTAAAAAGAAGGGAAAGATTTGGTGAACAAATTAATATGAAACAGAAATAAATAACAACTATTTTCGACCGGAAATTTCTTGCGCCGTCTTCATTGGTGCATTCATGCAAAAAACAAAAAAAACGAAAACGAGCAAGGTTGATTGAACTGTGAAGGGAGATATTATCTCGATTGGTTTCTCTAATGTGTTGTTTAAGGCAACGATTTCCGGCTAAACTACAGAATGCCCGTGTATTGTATGCCTCGTTCTTCAAAGAGTGCCGCAACAAGAACACAACTGTGGTTATACTATGTCTATAAGGGCTTTTTTTGAATTGCAGTCGATGCAATGAGTAACATATCTTGTTTCGCTCGACTACAATGTCCGTCAGTATTGTGGGTGTATGTACAAGAGTTGACGGTCACAACGACAAGAACCCCGGGATTGGTTTTCTTGTGTCAGAACGCGTACTTTGGTGCGAACCATCAACAAGCGCGAGTGGAATAATTATTGCTGTATTAAAAACTACTCAAAAATATGGATAAATCTTCCCGACTTTATTTTGCATTGTTTTGCCTCGCGTTATTAAACTAACACAGGTGCTTTACTTGTCAAAATAAAGTTTTCAAGTTGCTACCTTGAAATGTTTTCATGCCATAGTTTGTGGCCTTGTGTTGCGTTTCGCAACAATGCACGGACGACGTCTTTATTTACTCCTATGCGAAGCGATTTTCGCCTACCACTATTTGTTTTCTCACCGAATTATTCTTTTAACTTCTTTTAATTTTGAGCTGATGCGTACGCTTACCATATGGTATATTAACTCATATGCCGTGATATCAATGAATTATATTATACAATGATCAAGTTTCCACTGTAAAAGGTGATAGTATACGTACGGCAAGAGAAGTCCGTAACATCCTTTCTCTATAAATTATATTTCTTCACCATAAGCTAATTTTCGTTCTTTCCCTTCCAACTGTTATTGTATTGCGTCCGTTAAACCTTGTTTAATTTCTATTCGTAAGTATTGTGTCATTAATTTTAGACGCTATATCACCATTCAAACTGTAACGTCTACGCAAACCGCAGGATTTACCTTGCGAAGAGGTGGGAAGGTCCTAGTGCTAAGAGGATCTTCAAGAACTATTGCTATGAAAACTACTTTCCCTTGGAAGATCCTAGAGAAACAAACAATTCAGTGGCCGGGCGTTTATCAACTTTGAATCATGAACTATAACTTCAACTGAGTTTTCTGCATGTAAAACAAACAAAATATTTTTTCCGGCATCATTTGGGATCTCCCTTCCTCTATGAAAACACCTTGAAATCTCGACAATCCCAGAGTGAAATCATGAACAGTTTTTGTCGTGCGTGAATGAAACAGGCCATGAATAAACGGTGCCACTCTACAAGATCAAAATGAAAAACTTGTCGCTGATCGTACCAAGTATATGCAACAGGCTTGCAATCTCTCCATCTACGGCTTTTTACCAAAGCAATAGTTCAGTAAACAACCCAACTGTTTTGTACTAGTATTATCTTCAGAAGTGAGAAGGGCATCTTCCAGTTTGGCGGACTTTCACCGAAACTATCAACGAAACTGGAGAGGAAGTATTTTGCGCTTACCCCAGTTTTGTATCAACTCGTGGTTAATTAAAAAGGGAAAAAAGGAAAAAGGTCTGTGACAGCACCATATATCGAGGAAGGGAAAGCGTTTCATAATTTTATACGAGACAGCGAGCAAAGTTTCCGGACCCTCGATCGAATCGGCATCAGGTGACAGAATCAAAGCTTCCCAAAGACGAAACCTCTTTGTTTTTTAATCTTCCAGTATTTGTATTTGTTTATTTGTAACTGAGATAAGGGTGCATAAACAGTGCCCGAAAAAACGTCGAAAACCACATTTGCCAAGTTTTCGCAACCCAAAGTAAATAAAAATAGGGAAAGTTATGAAAGTTAGCACTGGTAGGGCATGGCAAATAGAAGAGTTCGTCATCTCAGTTCCGAAACAAACAAATCTTAAAGTTGTATTTGGGTGGTTCTACACATCAAAGCTGTATAACTAAAATTTGAAGTCGGTCCTAAGTCTACTTAAATGCTTATCAAGTACTTTGTGCTAATTCATTTTAAAAAGATAATGTTTTAGACGCATTAGAAGAATTAAGCTCTACAGTTGCCTTCAACATGATTTACCTGCAAATAGAAGAAGAAACGTGAACACCAAAATGCTAAAAAGTCGCGCCATCTGTTCAGCTGCCAAAGCCTGTGCCAGTATGTAGTCAACTTAGGAGTTCGTTTCGAAACTGTTCACTTGTTTACATATCGATGCCTTTATAAAGGTCACAGTGGTCCCATTAACTGAACCGCAACAAGTGCCATATTGATGCGTTGGAGAGAATGTGACGTTTGTTTCCTCTTTTACTGACAAACTCTCATGCTGAGTGAATTTTATGACGTAGATCTGTTTACACTTTTGAAAATAATAGTTTTCAAGGCAAACGATTTGTCTTGTGAAAGATTTAATTCTTGTTATCATCGAGGATGTTATTTTCAATAATTCGTTCTTCTTTTTTCAGGACTAGCTGACCGTGTCGGGGTCTAGTTTAAATACTGTTGGCAGTTAAAGTGAGCACATTTTCAAGATGAGTCAGCGTTCTAAAAATTAAAACAAGGAATTAATTTATTTTAGTTCTCATTTGAACCATATAATGCAAATAATCTGCATCAGGGACCACGCAACACGTTTTAAAAAGAAAGGGGGGTGGGGATGGAGTGGAAGGAGAATGGCAAGGATGGCCTCCAAGGAAAAAATCTAAACTTCGTTTTAAAACTGCGACTGGAACTGGAACTGAATTGCTTAGCTGGAGACACATTGTTCAACCAAGACGCCCTCGCGTAAAAAGGGGAAATATGTTAATTGAGAGATATTGTGTAGGGGAAAGCAATCTCGATTTGCTCAAACAAGCGCGCAAGGTGGTATCGGTATTGTTCACCGAGTTCGCGAGGTGTTCTGGGTAACTTGAGTCACGAGGCAGAAAGTCACAAGGAGCATCGATATCGAAGTGCTTTTCAGCATAGCTATCAACTTGTAAGAAACACTGTCAAGTAACGCATATTTAATTAAGCTTCGATTGGTCAAAGAACAAGCATTTCTATCAACTTGTCATTACAGCTTTTTTTTTTCTTTTTGCACCCGCAGAGTTCAAGTGGCCCAGAGGATCCGAGGAGGAAACCTAGAAGCCCCTGCGTAAAAATGAAAAGTGTAAATTGGTATATATTGTATAGGGGAAAGCAATTTCGATTTGCTCAACCGAGCGCGTAAGGTGGTATCGGTACTGCTTAACAGGGAGCGCAAGGTGGTATCGGTATTGTTCACCGAGTTCGCAAGGTTTTCTGGGTAACTTGAGTCACGACGCAGAAAGTCACAAAGAGCATCGATATCGAAGGTTCAGCATAGTGACTGAAGGTGAGTAATGTTCGAATATTTACAGCGATTCCTTTTACTTTGAAAACAAAGATTAAAATATCTGATAGAAAATCATATTGCCTGGATCAGAAATCGATTTTCAAGCAAAAATCAAAAACAGGGGTGACGATTTTTTAGACACAATAGAAATCAGAAATAGGGGCGACAGACTCGGCCGCAAGCTGCAAACCTCAGAGAGCAAAGGTATAGTCTCAGTATCAATATTTTCAAACAATCTTCGATCATTTTTTCAACAGTTATTCACAGATAATAATAATAATAATAATAGTCAGCGATCCGAATATAATAATCAAGTTTTGTTCTTATGTAATGGTATTTCAAGGTAACGTGGAGAGAACCACATGGATAAAAAAGATGACGACGAAATGTTGCCTTCTAGTCATTAAATGTCCCTGTTCCTGTTTTACTATCATATTTTCAAGGCATTTTCCAAAATTATGCAAATTGCTTTTCAATTGATAGTGTATCAAATAAACGTTGATGGAAATTAAAAATAAATGCTGTTTGTTGTTGACCATCATTTCCTTGAATCTTTCACCTCATTTACCTACCTAATTACATGTAAAATAATATGAAGACATCACAATGTGCATTACATATTAATTGGAAAACACCTCAACTGCCATCCGTATTATCTTAGGCGGGGACAGATTGTAGTGAAAACTATTACTAGTGCAACTTTTAGTTGCCACCGCCGGCCAAAACCCGAGAAGGCAACCTAAAATCCCTCGCGTAAAAAGGGAAAATATGCAGTTTGGTAGATATTGTGTAGGGGAAAGCAATCTCGATTTGCTCAACCGAGCGCGCAAGGTGGTATCGGTATTGTTCACCGAGTTCGTGAGGTGATCTGGGCAACTTGAGTTACTTGCAATTGGCAGAAACTCACAAGGAGCATCGATATCGAAGTGCTGTTAAGCATAGCGATTGAAGGTGAGTAGTTTTCGAATATTGCCGGTTTTCACTGTCACACCATCATCAAAACCATGCAATAAATAAAGTCAAGAATCAAAGAGATGAAAAGATGGATATTCAAACAGTCTGTGCGATGTTTAAAATTCGTGCGGGAGATTTTCGAAGAAATGTTTTACTCAAATTTATAAGGCTTTTTATGGAAACGCCATGTTTGTATCCCTCTGAGGGGCACAAATATGGCGGCCGGAAGCTAACAGAAACAGATGTCATCGAGTTTTGCTATAAAAAGCCTGTAGTCGTCTTCTGAGGGCTCATAAACACATGATATGAGTACTTATTCTCATACAAGGACTGTTCAGATTTCTCAGCGGATAAGTCACTTTTTTAGCCTACGTGACAGCATTCTGGGCCGCCATTTTAGAGGGTCTGAATGAGGGGGTCCACTTGTCGCTTGTCGGTTAAAATTTCAATC
>OX421450.1:8961821-8971821 GCA_949126865.1 Montipora capitata
AGTAAATATCTGAGACTCTGAGATTTGGATTTTCATTATTTAAATAGTAAAATGCACTTATATGACCGCGCGGGGATATGAATTTTTAGTGCGTTCTCGCTTTGGGTGAGAGATACTATCAAAATTCGTATCCCTGCGCTGTCATATAATATCCTCTAGTCCTGATTCCTAAATATCATAAATCTCAACGGAGTAAAATGAACTGAAAGTCGGAAAGATCATCGGAATCCCATTCAACCTGGGGTGCTTTTTCGGGCTTACTTTACAACTGCTTATATAATTAAGTTGCTCGAAGATACATTGAGATTATCTTTCCAACTTTCATTTATGAGTCCGTCGATAAAGAAATCATGCGTGTGCCAGGCAGGTCACGAGAGTATGAATTGTAGTATCCTATTTTAACATCCAAACAGACAAAGTGATTAGAGCCAGTAGACCTAGAGTCCATTACTGAAGATTAATAATCTGGTGTCAGGTTTTAGTAAAAGTCGTTGCCATTTTTGACGGTGGATGCCATTCTTAGTAATCTTTTTTTTATTTGGTTAGCTTTCAATGAATTGTTAGGGTTAAACTTCATTTACATATATACTTTAAAATTGCGATGTTTGGAGTCTAGCGGTTAAGTGCGTTCGCACTTTTGCTATTGAACCGAGGTCGATGTCGTTCATCCTACCTTTTATAAATGTTTTTTCGGAATTTTTTTTCAAAATTCTACGTGACATAGGCTACCAATCTAGTCCTAGTATTTTTTTCCTCATTTGCAAACGACAAACTTTACAGTGAAAATTGTTCGAAGTGTCATCCAAATGGCATCGACCGTTTTCTAAACGTAAGTTAGCGTCCCCTTCAGCGTCAGGAAAAGTGTCTATTTTTAAATCAAGTTTTTCCGGAAAATAAACAATAGACCAAAAATCGGCTAAATCAATGTTGTACCTAATTCAAATCTCCTGGGGTTAAGATTCTTTGTTTTTTTATATTTGCATTATAATATAGCATTCACGTTTAATAAATGATATGGAAATACCTAGAACAAAACGTTTTATTTGAATTTGGTACAACATTGATTGCAGTCGCCTTAGGGAATTAACATTAGTGTTAAATCGATTTCTATTGTTCAGTGTCCCTTAGGGATTCAAAATACCAGAGAGTTGACGCTAGAGTAGTCAACTCAGTAGTAGTGTCAACATTAGTGTTAAACTGTGTTTCTCTTAAGTGTGACCGCAACCGCCGAGTCTGCCGATTTGGCCTCACTATTGTTTATTTTCCTGAAAAACTTGGTTTGAAATAAGACAGTTTTCTGATGATGGGACTAGGACCTTTTGGATAAGGCTATGTTCACACGGGACAGGTCCCAAGTGGATCCGACCTGATCCTGGAACGGACCACTTCTGTTCACACGGGACCGATTTGTTACGGATCAGGTACTAGATCGAAGCGACCACAGCAGCTGTTTCTATCGTTTAAGTATGTGCAGAATGCACGTGAAAGCTTTCAAAATGGCGCCGAAAAAGGCTACGTCGACAGAGGAAGGAGATTTAACTATAGTGCCAAAGCTTAAATTGCGCTGCTAGTACCGAAAGGAACCGGTCCAGGGGTCCGTTTCTCAAAGGTCCTGAAACTTTACGGGCCATTTTCGGGTGTCACAATTCCCTTTGTATCTCAAGAACGTAGAGGGTTTAAGTCGTCAAACTTCACAGTCATTTTTCTTTTGTTACCTTGAAAACATGCTAAAAGAAAATCGTTCCAAAATAAGTGGTTGGCAGTTTCACAAATGGCTATTCAGGCCCGAAAAGTTTTCGGAACTTTCCAGAAACAGGCCCCAGGGGTCCTTTTCTCGAAAGTCCCGAAAACGTTCGGGACCGAAAAGCCCTTTGTGAAACTGCTAACCACTTGTTTTGGAAAGCCCATCTTTTACCATGTTTTTGAGCCAATTAAAAGAAACATATCTGTAAAGTTTCACGACTTAAATCCTCCATTCTCTGTCCTTGAGATACAGAAGACATTGTGACACCCGAAAATGGCCCGTAAAGTTTCGGGACTTTCGAGAAACGGACCCCAGGTGATTACACGGTGACAGATCCATTTGGGAACGAAACGGTTCCAAAACTGAACCTGCTTTTTCGGAGGTCCAGAAATCGGACCTGATTGGGAACGGATTGGTGGTACCGTTTAGCTAGTATTAACGTACACTAGGGTTTTTTGGTGATTCAAGACGTTTTAACTGGGATAATCGAAAGAAACAATTATGTAAATGAAGAGAAATCTGTATCAGAAATACAGATATTGATAAATAAAACATTTCTTTTGTTTTCCCATCATGAATTATTAGTGCATTTTGTAAGACTAGTTAAACGATATCCCAACATGTAAGAAGTTTTAGAATGTATCAATTGAAGATAAATGTACTGAATGGCCATAAATAACAAAGGAAGACACGACAAACAAAGTCAAGAACACCCAGAAGAAAACGCGATCCAAGGCTTTCGCAATCTTTTTCCAAGTTTCTTGATTCATAGCAGATTCGTCAAACGTGTTGGTGCCAAAAGTAACGGAAATTCGCGGCCTCTTTGTCTCAACTTCGCCAAGCTCTAAAACATCAACATTTTCCTTGTCTTCCTCTTCCTTTCCTGATTCGGCTTTTTCAACTCCAGGTACCGTGTTTGGTACAGGTGCGTGGCTGTTTTTTCGTGTGAACATTCTTCTCCTACAGGTTATATCATTTATGACTGATACAGTATAAAAAGAAAATGATATCAGCATTTGATTATATAGATAGCAATGAAGTACCGGGAATTATCTTTTTTCTTCAAATTTTATATCTTCGTTGTGCCAAGTTCCTTAGCAGTCTCATGTTTTTGTCCGTATTTTTTTGGCCCTGACCCTACACAAAACACGCTTTTTTTTAAAGAATACTATTTTGGTCATAAGTAAAGGCTTTTTAAAACAAATTGAAGTAAAAATTACCGGGTAAAATGCGCGACGTTTCGACCGAACTTCGGTCATTATCAAGCTTAAAAGTGAAGATAAAATTTTTGCATACACATAAATATAAAACTAAGGAGTAAAAGTATGTAAAGTATGAAAATGTACAAAAGGGGGTGTTAAAAACATGCTAGAATAAAAATGGATTAAAACACTTTCGCACGAATTGAGTCTGACTGTACATTCAGGCTTGGTCTCAGTTCATTAATTAAAAACATTTCATAAATGAGACAGTCAAACTTGCTCTTGCACTTTTTTAAGATGGTAAAATTCCTCGTAAGGTCATTGGGCACATAGGAATGTTCCACACGGAAATGCTTTCCAATGGAGGAAGACGCATTCTTGTGCTCGTCAACGCGTTGATGCAAATGCCGCCGTGTGTAACCAACATAACCTGCATCACACAGGTCACATTTAAACTGATAAACAAGGGATTGTTGGTTGACAATGGGAGGCTTGACTTCGCGCGGTTTCAGATGCTGTTTAATCTTGTGGCTAACAAACACGGGCCGGACGGTCACTTGAATTTTCTGGCTCAGATCTCTAAGTTGTGCTCTTACAATATCGGCTGAAGACTGGTCCTTAAATGGCAGAACCACGGGAACCGCTTTTAATTCGTTGTTAACAGCTGGTAACTCGAGAACAGGTTGATCAGAAGCTTTGACTGCAATAAAGCGCGAGATGGTGGAATTAATTAACCTGTCTGGATAGCTAAGACGAGAAAACACCATTTTGAGCCGATCACATTCATCGGAAAAGTAAGACCAGTTAGATGAGAGGCGGAAGGCACGATCAAGCATAGTTTTCAATAAGCCGCGCTTGTAGCGATCATCAACATGGCTCTTGTAATGCAGCAAAAGGCCAGTGTTGGTAGGTTTGACATACACTTTGGTTTGGATTTGTGTAGATTCGTTAAGGAGCTGTGTGCCCAGAAACGGAAGCATTCCATTATTCTCAATCTCCATAGTGAACTTAACCGAGGGGTGGCAGTGGTTAAGAGTCTCGAGGAATTCATTAGCTGATACTATATTTGGCACAATAGTTAACGTGTCATCCACATATCTCCTGTAGTATGCGGGCATTTTGCCATCGCGCTCGAGCGTTTCTTCTATGCTGCACATAAAAACGTTCGCCAATAAGGGTCCGAGCGGGGAGCCCATAGCGACACCATCTGTCTGCTAATAGAGTTGACCGTTGAACAGAAAAAGTTGGTCCTTCGTTGCGCCTCTTAGGAGATCAACCAGGTCTTGCTTACTGAGGTTGAGGCCGTGCGTTACATTGAACCAATCGTTCATGAAAGCTTTATCCGCAAGAATATGTATTGTCTCTTCCAGTGGTACATTGGTGAATAATGAAGAGACATCGAAAGAAACGAGCATATCGCCAGTATTGATTGTCAGTCCATGGACTTCATTGACGAATTCAAAGGTATCAGTAATTGTGTATTGGTTGATAGAAAGAGGTTTGAGCTTGTCGTCTAGCCATTTCGCCAGAGCAAAGTTGTACGTGTTAGTAGCGGACAAAATAGGTCGCATGGCTAGTTGTTGCTTATGTGTTTTGGGCAATCCGTAAAGGTGTGCTAACCTGGAACCCGATGGGCGAACAGAGTCTACAACCTCAGCAGGGAGGATTCGGCGAACAAGTGATTCTATTTCCTTCTCTTTCCGTAGCAGAGGGTGATAGTGTTTCGGAGGTCTACCTCTACTCTTTGGTCTCTCCGAATCAACCATTATGAATTTTGTTGTGTTATTTATCGATGCATCAGCTAGCAAACGTAAGTATTCGTCTTTGTCCATCACTACCACCCCCGATCCTTTGTCAGGTTTAGTTACAATTATGTCTTCACGCTGCTTCAGCTGGTGAATTGCTTTTAAGAGTGTCTTTGAGGGCTTTGGACCTTTTCGATGAATATAGTTCAACGCCACAGATCGAAGAGTTGACGCTGTGAGATCGCGAAGATGTTCAGGTATGTGTGGCTCTAGTTTCCAGAATCTACACAAATCCAAACCAAAGTGTATGTCAAACCTACCAACACTGGCCTTTTGCTGCATTACAAGAGCCATGTTGATGATCGCTACAAGCGCGGCTTATTGAAAACTATGCTTGATCGTGCCTTCCGCCTCTCATCTAACTGGTCATACTTTTCCGATGAATGTGATCGGCTCAAAATGGTGTTTTCTCGTCTTAGCTATCCAGACAGGTTAATTAATTCCACCATCTCGCGCTTTATTGCAGTCAAAGCTTCTGATCAACCTGTTCTCGAGTTACCAGCTGTTAACAACGAATTAAAAGCGGTTCCCGTGGTTCTGCCATTTAAGGACCAGTCTTCAGCCGATATTGTAAGAGCACAACTTAGAGATCTGAGCCAGAAAATTCAAGTGACCGTCCGGCCCGTGTTTGTTAGCCACAAGATTAAACAGCATCTGAAACCGCGCGAAGTCAAGCCTCCCATTGTCAACCAACAATCCCTTGTTTATCAGTTTAAATGTGACCTGTGTGATGCAGGTTATGTTGGTTACACACGGCGGCATTTGCATCAACGCGTTGACGAGCACAAGAATGCGTCTTCCTCCATTGGAAAGCATTTCCGTGTGGAACATTCCTATGTGCCCAATGACCTTACGAGGAATTTTACCATCTTAAAAAAGTGCAAGAGCAAGTTTGACTGTCTCATTTATGAAATGTTTTTAATTAATGAACTGAGACCAAGCCTGAATGTACAGTCAGACTCAATTCGTGCGAAAGTGTTTTAATCCATTTTTATTCTAGCATGTTTTTAACACCCCCTTTTGTACATTTTCATACTTTACATACTTTTACTCCTTAGTTTTATATTTATGTGTATGCAAAAATTTTATCTTCACTTTTAAGCTTGATAATGACCGAAGTTCGGTCGAAACGTCGCGCATTTTACCCGGTAATTTTTACTTCAACTATTTTGGTCGTCTTTGAAAGAATTTACTCGTGCCTATTTATTACAAATTACAGCTCGAAATCATTGATTACCTATGCAAACTCAATTTGCATTGGTAATTAATACCCTGGGGATTATGCAAATGAGACTTTAAAAGAGGTTACATGTGCTCCACCTCGTCACTCTACGCGAGGCCGCAAAAGCGAAGGGTTTGGCAACCCTCCCTCCCACCCATTCGAGTAAGTCGGGATTGATCCTCATGGCTCCCATCTTCGCCTGGTCTTGGGCTTGTCCCAGACCTTATTACCATATCATTAATAACAATGCCCAGGGTAGAATATTACACTATACTTATACTTCATCTAAGTAAAGGCGTATGCAGAAAACTTTTGCCAACGTTTAACATAAATCATCATAATTACATAGATGATTATTGAAAGGTCTTTGCACTGATTGGTTGCACTTGAGATGATTAATTATTACGCGATAATTACCGAAGCGGTTTTATTTTTTTTTTCAAAATGGCCGCAAGCCGTTTTGTCGATGTTTTCAAGAAAACTATTTTGCATACTTTTGGTTGAAATTAGCACAAGTAATTTTCTCAGAATTGCTGGTTTTCACTCACGTGATCAACAGCCATGTTTTTCAACGAAAACAAAAGGAAGCGTTTGCATAATAATAGAGTTAAATTCCCGGAGGATTTGGTCGGGGCACCAACATGGCCGCCTTTTCTTTGTTTTGGGCACCAACATGGCGGTCGTGACGTCATGTGAAAACCGAGAATACGGGCTCGTGCAATTTGTAGTCTGAAAAGTTTACAGTTGCTTATTTATACCAAATTACTCATAAGAGATTACTTATTTTAATAAGTAATCTCTTGTGTAATTATTAATATTACTAAAATTATTATTAAAATTATTAAAATAATGTACATGAAAAAAAAAAAGGAAGATAGAACGTCAAACAAGTGAAATTTTGGCAGACACACGCGCTTTAATTTTCTTTGAAGTTCATTGAAACAGATTTCTTTTTGTCAAATTCGAACTCACTTCACAAGAATATATATCGTCCAAAACACCATGAGAACCCCATGACACCACATGAGAACTGCACTCTTTTTTAGCCAATCAGAACTGAGTATTTTTTCATGTTTATTATAAGCATAATACAGGTTCGGGCAAACACCTTCAACATTTGCTTCAACATCCATTTGATTTTGTTGAAGTTGAACGATATTGAACGATATTGAACGATGTTGACTGCGGAGGTGGGCAAACGATTTCAACACGTCATCGACATTTGATTCAACAAAGCTTCACGAGAGAAGCCTGGGTTCCGTTTCTCGAAAGTCCCGAAAATGTTTCGGGCCCGAAAAGCCATTTTTGAAAGTGCCAACCGCTTGTTTTGGAAAGCCGATCTTTTAACATGTTTTCAAGCTAACTAAAAGGAACACGTCTGTGAAGTTAGACGACTTAAAACCCCTCCGTTCTTGAGATACAGAGGGAATTGTGACAACCGAAAATGGCCCGTAAAGTTTCCGGACTTTCGAGAAACGGGCCCCTGGCCTTCCGTCCTAGGCTGCCGTCGCGGTTGTTACTATGGATACGGAGGATAAGTCATGGAGAGACCGATAAGTGCGCACGTGTATACCAAACAATGTTGAAAGAGTGTGGCAAACGGCTCCAACTTTATTCGAAATTTGCGAATACAAAAGACAGGCCCTTCCCGGGGAGGGTCCTTGTTCCCTTGTTCCCAGCTTTTTTATCCCTAAAATTGTTTCCCCCCCCCCCCTTGTTCCCTAAAATATTTTGACATTGTTCAACTCTTCCCCAGTTCAAATTAGCCATGTTCCCTTCTTTCCCAAAACCCCCGGGAGGGCCTCAAAAGAAATGATGAATGGTTGTTGAAGCAAAATTGAAACGCTTTTAAACTCATTCAACATCGATTCAACACGGTTAAAAGAGGTGGGGGGGGGGGGGGGGAAAGGGGGGACAGGAAGGGGACAAACCGTTTCAACATCGCTGTTCAACAAAATGGAACATATCAATGTCGAAAAAACGGTTGGGATTGGTCGACATGGTAGTTACAAAAGTAATTTAGAGTTTTGTCGTTTGTCTCCCGATGTAGTCACTTTAAATGTAGATCAAAATCGAACGCGATTTGAAGCCGTTTGCCTCAACTACAGTAAAAGAGCAACGATCTGTTGGTTGTCTATACTCCCAGAAGGGAGTTAAGCCAATGAACTAACCTGTTAGATAAGTCAGTAACTTCGGTGGCGCAGACGTAGCGTGATGAGCCTTCAGTACCAAAACAGTAGCGGCCAGCGCCAGTCCTATCTCAAACATGACCACTGTGTAGTAAACACCAATCAAAGGCAGCGTCTCCGACTGCTCCGGAAGTTGTTCGGTGACCACGAGTAGGTACACGCTTACAGCCAATAGAATGGTAGCACATAATCCAATTCGCTCTCCGCTTTCCGCCGGAATGAAGAAGCTTACGAGAGTCAGCATACCGATAATCATGCAAGGCACGATTGAAAAAAGGACGAAATACATGGGACGGCGACCGATGTAGAACGACACGACGACTTCAGAGAACTCACCTTGTGACTTTTGTGAGTTAACTTTCTTTATTTCAATGCTCCTCAAGACCCAATAACCATTTGACTCATTAAGTTTCAGATCTGGGGGACGAAATTAGAAAAGAAGGCTTAATTTACATACGGCTGTGAGCTATATCTTTTCTCTCTCAAAGATCCCAGCAAGTAAAGATCGCGGGCACATTGTCCCCCAGTGTTAAGACCCATGGAGGTATACCGCAGGGGACTAAACTAGCTCCTCTCCTCTTCGCAATCCTGGTCAACAATTTGGCTTCAGAATGGCCGACACGTGTTTAATACGTGGACGACACGTCTGTGTTGGAACTGCTCCCACGTGTGAGCCCCATCTATCTCCCCATCATGGCTGGTAACATTGGCAGGTATGCTGCTCAAAGAGGTAAGAGACTCAACTCGAAGAAGCGCAAGGAAATGGTTATTAACCCCCTTCAGTAAACCCCCTTCCCACTAGTACCCCTTGACATCATGGGGACACGCATTGAGAGAGTGCATTCGTACAAGAATCCTGGGCATAATTCTATCTCACGACCTGACATGGAATGCACATGTGGATTACATTTCTAAAAGGGCCAACAAACTTTTGTACGCCATCAGCATTCTCAAGAAAGCCTGTGTTCCCAAGGGTGACATTGTTAAAGTGTATATTAGCCTTATACGAAGCATCCTTGAATACGCTGTACCAGCATTGGCAAATATCCCGTTGTATCTAGAGGACGCGATTGAATAGAACCAGAAAAGGGCACTAGCAGTCATCTTCCCAGGTGTACCCTATGACGAGGCCCTGCGAACCGCAGGAGTTACAACCCTTACTGCACGCAGGGACCACATATGCAAGAGGTTTATTCGGAACATTAAAACCTCCTGATTCCTTTCTAATCTACTACCAACTACAACAGAAGTCTCCCACGGGTACACACTCCGTTCAGGACAGTTAACATATGACAAGGTTTCACCTAATACTTCTCGCTTGAATAATTTTGTTACTTATAAATTCCAATGATTATAGTATTTGCTGACTGCTCATGTAATTCAGTCACCTTGACTGCAATATCAGTCAAATAAAGGAGATTATATTTGTTTTCCCTTTCCGTTTATTATAGATCTTGTGAACGTCATAACGTCGGTTACCTGTGCTTTTGTTTAGGCCATGTTACAAGGCTTCCCTAAGGCTTCGTTTTTGTTGTTTGTATTTTAGTTTGACGTTAAGTCCCGCTAAATCTATGGAATAAACCTTGAACTGACCTGGTTTATCGTGGCTTATTAGTATCGAACGACTCGTGATACACTACCTGGACCACGGAACATTTACTGTTTATTTTGACCTTTGAATCACCAGGAGCTACAAAAACTTTCCCTTAAGTCTACTGAACGTGAAGTACTCATTTACAGCCCTAGGATTGGGCACATAATTAGTTTAGACGGGTGTTAGCCTGAGGATTAGTGTTTATACCTAAATTAACGCTAGAGGGTCACTAAGTGAACGTCAG
>OX421450.1:8979321-8989321 GCA_949126865.1 Montipora capitata
GGTAACCATGCATTTTTCAGAGATAATGAAGATTCAATTTAGCAAAGAACGCCATACATTGCTTTGTATTTTAAAGCTTTTTACAAATATTGTTGATTAATTATCTTCGAAAAATGCGTCGTTACCCCCAATTTTCTTTTTGGATTTCAATAACAATTGTTAAGATCTGCTTTTCCCGCATATTCAGGAAGCCGCGCAAAAATACCTTTAAATTAGTAGGCACCGTCCTTAAACAGGAAATTTATTTGTGTAGCTGTCTGCATCACAACCTGGTGAACTTTTAGTCTACATTTGTCTTTGATCAGTCCTCGATCCCTGAAAAACAACAACAACAATTCATTTATACCCCAACTTAGCTCCAAATTTGCAATCGTCTTTCAGACAAACAATGATGTCGAAGAAATGGTCATCCAAAATTTCCAAAGCTAAAGCCAATCAGTATGATGACTCGAAATTCGACACGAGTAACTTTAAAATTGCTATAGTTTTCAATGTTGTTTTGTTGTTAGTTTTCGAGGGATCAATTGCAACAATAGATACCGGCAATAAATTTTTCGGATGACATCTCTTGGTTTAGACTCACTTCCATTCTCTCAATTATACCCACGAGTCACGCGTAAAAGAGACGTACGCGCGTATTCAGGGAACTGCCAGTGATCAACGCCATTTCTTTTGCTCTAATAAATTACTTCCCCATGCGCAACAATCATTTCCGCACGGCAATAATGAGAGCCATTAGCATCTCCCTTGCTGAAATGACTGTTTTGGTCAAGGTGACTGCATGCAATTACTCACTCTTTCGCTCCAGTGATTTTAGTAGTTAGTTTGCGTGTAACACTAACATCAAAACGCAAAGTTAAGCAGCGTTTGTATGTGTTATACACTTCGGTGTTCATAGCTTGAGGCTTATGCAGCTAAGTTAAATAGTCTATTAACTATGGTTTAGTGAGGATTAATTGAATATTATCTAGAGCAGATTCAAAGCCACCTTCATATTTTCAAACTGTATCCCTCCTAAGAATTCTTTTAACTTTGCAACTTGAAATTATCTCAGCCTGTTAATCCACTTTTCAGTAATAAAAATTGGGGGTCAGTTTAGTCGAGTTTGTTTTTGATATATAAGCGTTTAAAGAGTATTTTTCTTCCGCAGATGACAATCCATCCTTACCACTTCAATCAGTGCCTTGAATTCCAGTTCAAAAGATACATTAACCACTTGAGACCATTCTAACACCGGACGAACCATGTGATCGTACGTTTGGAATAAAGCTTTTCTTAACTGGTATTCCGGTGCTTGGGTCATGTTTCTCACTGTCCCATCCACAACTGCAAGAAAATGGAATAAAATGCGAGAAATTATTGATTATTGGTTCATCAGTGTTTCGATCGTTTGCACCTGCGTTCCGCAAAATCGTAAAATAAACTAAAATAATAACTTCAGATAATTCCAACCGACTTAGGCAATAAAGTAGGGAATTTAAGATCTACGACGGCGACGGTCGACAAAAACGTCACACCAAAATATAACTTGGCTCTATCGTAAGTCTTTCGCGATTATTCAGTCTTGTTCGCGTCGTACAATGTGGGCAAAGTATCCTAAAAATAATTCGGTACGAGCGGTTTCAATTTTAAAATAGAGAATGAAGGATTCTTTGTTGCATGCTTACGTTGTCGTCAAAACTTCAAATTTGGTGATTTCACGTCGTCGTTATGCAGAGGACCACAAACATACTTGCTAAAATCCGTGCTGCTCGTGCAGCACGATTATTTATGCTCTTTTAACCAATGATATTATTGTTTTGTTGCGTTGTCGTAGTCTTAGCCGTCGTCGTTTCTTAAATTCCCTAGTGAGTAAATCACGACGCAAAAATCTTAGAAATACATGCATCCGACGCTAAACACGATCCATTCACAATTGTTTTGGCTGTTACTTTCTGATCCGCTGGTAATGTTGCGTGTGATGTTTTAATTAAGCGATCTATTCTTCCAGGAAGAATAGAAAAACGACAGTGCGAAATACTAGAGAAAATTTCGAGTGCTTGTGTGAAGTCCAGTGACTTCAAGTAGCTCAATGGGTAGAGGCTCCGACCAGTGGTAGGGAGGTACTACTGTAGGTTCGAATCTACCCTGCCAGCCACCTCGACTTTCTTTGATTTGCCGCTCATCCAAAGAAATGGATGAGTCAGTCCAGTTTGGACTTGTCAAACCTGCTTTTTAATTTATGCACATGATCAATCGGCACGCATCATCATTTTTTGTAAAAATTTACAACAACGTGACAATTTTTAACTGTCTAAATCCCCATAAGTATGTCCGTATGTCGTTACAGAGACTAGTTTGCCAGTATTGAGAAACCTATTGATTTTTTCAGTTAAAAATTGAAATGGCAATTGAAAAACTCGAACTATCTTGACTTTCCAAGGAAATGAGTCCTTGGTTGTCGTGTGTTTGCCAGAGTTGTTCGAAAATATCCCAACTATTTGTTTTGGTTTTGTGGTTTTGCGGCTACTAGTCACGCGTGATTGACTCCCGATTACGTTCGAATTTTTAACGCACGCTCAATACGAAATGTCGAGGCGGCTGGCAGAGTCTTCCTTCCTCTTCCCGAATTATTTAGGAAGATCAAAAGAGAATCTGCTCGCAGGGTAGTTCGAATCCTGCCTAAGACTGTGATTTTTCAGTTGTCCTTTCGCCCGTTGTAGAGCAACTTGTATTCTGTGCAGAATACCCGTGTATTGTATGCCTCGTTCTTCAAAGAATGCCGCAATAAAGTTTTTTGAATTGCAGTCGATATAATCAGTAACATGTCCTGTTTCGTGTTTCGTTTTGGGTATATTTAGAACGGGCATTAATTATATGGCGGCCATTTTGAGTCCGAGGGATTCAAAACGTTTGTTTTGCCCCACCGAAACTCGTTCCCAACAATTCAACTCGAAGCTCAGGGTACGAAATCTATTGTCTATGGCCGATATGGCCTCCACGCGAATAAGGCCCATTAACCTGGGGTTGGTTTTCTTGCCTAAGATAGCGCACTTTTTGCGCAATGAGCTTGTGTGAAGGTTGTGACTACAGTCAGGTGGTACATTTTCTGATAACTCCATAAGATTGCGTTAAGTTGGCGAGCTAAAGATGCGATGTGGATGTAAAATGTCACCCTCGACGGTCGTTAATAGCCAACCATTCTCGAATGAGTGCCGAGGCTTAAATAGTGCAGATTAGTACTTGACACTACAAACGATATTACTTGGCGTGCATGGAATGACCGGTTTTAATTATGTCTCCGTGTTCGGTCCTGAAGTTGTGAGTTGTGCTGTGTTTTTGTGTCATAAAGTATGACACCTCACAGTGGCACATCCATTTTAGTCACAACCCTTGCGCGAAGCGTGTATTATTTGGTTCATTCAATCTCTTTTCATTTGCGCATGACCGAGGGAGAGAGAGAGAGCTCTGGGGAACCATGAAACAAAGTGTCTTCTCATTGGTTTTCGTGAAAAACAATGAAAAGTTTCTCCGATTGGTGTATTCATGTTACCTTTCCTGTTGTTATTGTATAGCACTCTATAAACCGTGTTTAATACCTTTTCTTAATTATTATGCCATTTTAGAAGGCATATCACTATTCAAGTTATTATAATATTGCCTCTGCAAACTGGAGGATTTACCGTGCGAAGAAATAGGAAAGTTCTAGTGCTGAGAAGATCTCAGCAATACTGCTCTGTAAACTACTTAAGCTTAAGTTTACTACACTTTAGGTCGACTTTTTAATTAGTAAAAATGTTTGCTGTTGTTGTGAACTGAATAGGGAGGGAGTAAAGATTGTCATTGAAACAGAAAATGTTGTGAAAGAGATTACTGTGCATGCAATTTCAGTTTTAGTTGTTCATTAAAATTCTTAGTTATTTTTTGCATGACTGCTTTGTTTACTACTGTCAGATCAGAGGTGTTTGATCTGTTTGATCATTGTAAACTGTACACACTAATGACGATTAATTTTGTACTTAATGCAGAAGCATAATTATTTCCATAAACACTATATTGCTTTCTGGGCTTAGAAAAAGGGAGATCCGCTTTTAGGCTTGGCTAAATCTATATATTAGTTGATCAGATGTCTGATAATCCTTCCTTTTAGAGATTCTCCCAAATGTCAGTTTCCCTCTGGCTCGATTTCCCGTCCCCCGTTTTGGTTGGCGCTTTTTATTTAACATGATTTTCTACCTTCCATCCCTCATTTTCCAATGCAACTAGGATCTTTCATATTTTATCACTCATTTTCTAACTCGCACCACGAGTTTTTTATCTCGACTCACGCGGTTTCTAATTCGCATCCCTTAACACGATGTCGCATGTCCCGTACAAGCTTCAGTGCATACAAGCTTCCATATTTTATCATGTCTAACTGAAGATGAAATCGTACTCACCCCAGGCACAATGAGATGAAAGTAACGAGATGAAAAATATAACTTTACCCCAATGAATGTCCTGATAAGGCTCCATCGCAAGATTAAACATCACTGAAGACCACCTGTCTTTTTATGGCTGACAGCTGCTCGAATACGTTAAAGAATATTAATTAAGAAAGTTCTGCAATAATGGCTGTCATTTTTTTTTTAGTTTTTGGGTTTTTGTTTCCCACTAAAAGCAGTAATATTACTCATGCTTAACCTGTCAAACGGCTAAATAGTTTCTAGGTGAACGCGAAAATAAATCTCTAACTTACAGATTCCAGTAACTCGGTATATTTTAGTATACTTGACCAATCGGACTTGTAATTTAGAGTATATGCTACAAGAAGGGAAAAAAACTTAATAATCATGTTTCTATGAACGTTAGAATGAAAGACCTAAACCATTTGGGCATATCGTAACACATTTCTTGGTCTTCCCAAAGCATACATTTATTTTGGAAAAGCTGCTAATAAATATCTTGAGATCCAACTATTTGTGACAAACAATTTAGTGACCAGGGCCCGGTTGTTCGAAAGCCGATTAGCTTAATCAAGGATTAGCGTAAACTTTTGTTTCAAGTTTTTAACTTTTTGGTGAAAGTTAATTTTGCTTATTTTTGTTTTTCAAGATTGACTTCTTCTAATGTAAAGTTTTGCCGAATATCAACGTTGAACAGCATTTAGGAGTAGAGAAATTAACTCCTCGGTTAATTTTTAATCTGGTATTAGCGTTAATCGGCTTTTGAACAACCGGGCCCAGACGTTTAGCAACTTTGCATTCTACCAATAGTAAACTATAACCCCAACAAAATTTTCTGCATGTAAACCAAACAAAATATTGTTTCATCATCTGGGATCTCCCTTCCTCACGCAAAACCCCTCCAATTCTCGACAACCTGAGCATGAAACAGGCCATACCCAAACGGAGCCACTCTACAAGATCAACTTGAAAATGTGGAAGTCGTCGCTGATTGTAGCAAATGAATTATATGCAACAGGCTTGGCTATCTACGGCCTTTTACCAAAGTAATAGTTTCAGTACATGAAACCAAATACTCTGTACTGGTACTGTCTCTAGAACTGAGTCGGGCAATGATCTGGTGGACCTTCACCGAAACCAAGTGTTGACAAAACTGGGAACTGAGAATTTGGGGGGAAAAAGAAGTCTTTTGCACTTAGCCGAGTTTTGTATCAATTTTGTAGTTCTTTACCATGCAAGGAAAGGCAAGTGACAATATCATAGCGGAAAACATATTGTTTCATAATTTTTATGCCATGAGACAGTGGGCAATTTTTCCGCAACCCTCGATGGAATCGCCTTCAAGCGACACAATCAAAGCTTCCCAAAGGCAAAACCTTTTTGTTTTATTTTTCCATGTTTGTTTTTGCAAATCAGTGGTTCCACTGGCCAGTACCGGAGTCGAGCTTTAAATTTCCAAAACAAAGTATGATCACCTATATTTTACTAAGTGGTATATACCTGGAGAAACAGTGGCTAAAACTTCAAAAACTAACCCCAAAGTGGATAAAAATGGGCAACATGATCGTTAGCACTGGTAGGGCAAGTAGTCAGAACATTTCATCAACTTCCGAAACAGGTGATTCCACGCACAGATAGCATACAGCTAAAATTCGAAGTTGGTCCCCAACTCTCCTTATATGCTCATGAAGTGTCTTGGGCTATTTGAGTTACAAATGTGGGTTGAGAATGTCCACCAGGCGTTTCGTTAAATTGGTCATCTACTAGTGGTTTATATTTTTCAAACTGATCCGAGTGCTAGTGGCTGGGGCATTACCTGTGCAACTAATGGTTCTTGCAGTCTCGGGGAAAGGAATCGCTGCGCAGTAATTCTAATTCCCAAATGTTTGGGTAAGATAGAGGCCGACCAGGGCATGGGATTCTAGTGGTGCCAGCATGGGCCACTCAGGCTCGGTATACTCGAGTATTAGCAATGATGGGTCAGCGGCCTTTGGTCTGGACTCCATGCAGCCAGTCGCTGGTCCACCCGTCTGCCAATAGCACGCACAGAGTGCAAAATCGACTCAAGCTAATTGCATGGCCCATTATCTGGGTACTATTTCAGAAGTGACGCTTTTCTGAGTGCGTTACCGAGATGTTTTTTTACTCAGAGACAGTACAGCGTTTA
This sequence comes from Montipora capitata, assembly GCA_949126865.1. Classification (NCBI taxonomy): domain Eukaryota; kingdom Metazoa; phylum Cnidaria; class Anthozoa; order Scleractinia; family Acroporidae; genus Montipora; species Montipora capitata. The sequence continues at coordinate 8,985,913 of OX421450.1, forward strand.
TACTTTGAAGTGGGCTGTATTCTGTAGTCAGAGGGAGTTCCCTCCACTCTCCCCGGGTCTAGCCCTTGTTCCTAGAGTTCATATAGGGAAGATATAGTTGACTTCAACCAATTCTGTCATTAATGTGCCAACGAGTGCCTAATTGGCGGTCGAAACAAAGGGTCTTTTGGTCCTACGGTTGGCACATTTGAATAACAAGAGCAATGTTTGTAAACAGATAACTTACCTATACCGAGCTCCCCTCTATGTCATTCGACAGTGATCACTGCTAGATCAGCTTTGTCTCGTATGATTAGCGCTGAGAATACCTTAGTTCGTCACCATCCAGTTGTTCATCGTTTCTTGAAGGGTGCCTTTGGGAGTAAGCCACCCTCAAATAGATATTATGGTATTTAAGATTTGCAGCAAGGGCTGCAACTTGGGAGACTCGCACTGGCCTTAAAATTACCTCGTGTTAATACTAGCCATGTTATTAGCGGTAAGCAGTCCAAGCTCTTGCAGATTTTGAGGACGATTTTGGGCAGTTTTATTCAAACGTTTCCAGGTTGTATCATTCTCGGAGACCCAGGCGCAGTCAGGGCAAAATTGGGACTGCCCGTAAAGTTTTCAAGTAAGGCGAGAAGAGCCAATGCGAACATACCTTTAACGGACGAGTTCCAGAGCGAATAGTGAATTCAGATCGTGATCCCTTATATCAAGCAGGAACTATCACATCTACGGTCGCCATTTTCTTACTTTTCGAACAAAGTATAGTTTTCGACTCCGCTTGTGGACTTTGGGCTTTTTCGGGTCGCGCTCTGGCTGCGCATGCGTAAGATATCTCTGTCTCGTAGAAGGCAAGTCAAGTGGTTTCGAACTCGGTATCTCTTCCTTCAGCGGCAATCGCGATGACCACTAATTATAAACCGCGGAAGACCACATGACAGATTAACGGGGAAATATGTATTAAAGAATTGCGTGCGAGACCGGAAACAAGTTTTTGTGTTTTCGTTGCACGCACTGCAATATCCGGTTATCGTATGACTGTAACAGATATCATAATTTTATAATTTTCCCAATATTGTTAAGAAAAAGTATTAAATATTTTTAACTTTCATCGTAGAGATTTGCAAAGCATCTGTTTCTGGTTTTGATTGGAATCAATGCCGTTAACAACAATTTTAAATGTAAACAAATATCCACAATCGCACTTAACCCTATCATTGCATCATGGAATCTGGACTGCGGACTTCGGATTACGGAATTGAAACTAAATATTTACTATGATATTGTAACATAAAAAACCCACTGAAATACTGTAAATTTAAAGGAAGTCTGTTAAAAATCGTTCGAACAAAGTGTAGGCTACCTGTAGCCTCTTGTATTGAAAAGAATGTAACGGAGCTCGGGGGCACGAAGCGCGCCAGCGGGGCACCATGGGTAAGATTTTTTGGGAAATCTATCTATGCGAGAAATCTTGGTTATGACGTCACGTACGTCCGTCCCTCCGTACAGACTGTCAGGGTGGAGGTGGGGAGGCAGGACAGCCTCTGGGACGGGAGTTGTCGGGCAATTTTCCTTGGCAGGAAATCTCATGGCAGCGTTGCATTTTGCAACCCGCAGCAACCCGCGTTTTTCTGGCGAGAAATCATTTTAGTGACGAGCAACGGGATAAAGAGCAAGAAAAAGCTCAAAAGAAGAGGCGACGAAATTTGAGAAGTTTAAGGAGAATGCCTACTATTGTTATTGCGCATACGTTCTGCGCATCTCGAGACACTCGGATTTCCTATCGGCGGTGCTTATTAATACAGAAATATTTTTGCGCGGTTCAAAACTATGCGAAGGAAGCAGAACTTAGCAAGTGCTCTTGGTATCCAAAAAAACAATTGGGGCTAACCATGCATTTTTCAGAGATAATTAAGCTTCAATTTGCAAAAGAACGCCATACATTGTTTTGTATTTTAAAGCTTTTTACGAATATTGTTGATTAATTATCGTCGAAAAATGCGTGGTTACCCCCTATAATCTTTTTAAATTTCAATATCACTTGGATACCAAGTGCTCTTGGTATCCAAAAAGAAAATTGGGGGTAACCATGGCATTTTTCAGAGATAATTAAGCTTCAATTTGCAAAAGAACGCCATACATTGTTTTGCATTTTAAAGCTTTTTACGAATATTGTTGATTAATTATCGTCGAAAAATGCATGGTTACCCCCTATATTCTTTTTAAATTTCAATATCACTTGTTAAAATCTGCTTTTCCCGCATATTCAGTAAACCGCGCAAAAATACCTTTGAATTAGTAGGCACCGTCCTCAAGCGAAGAAATCCTCGAAAGAAGCTTAAGCCGAGGAAGGAGAAGAGGAGAAAATTTCGATGAAAATCAACGTAAAGCTGAGAGAAATAGCGCGAGAGACAAAACACTTTTTATTTACAACGGTTAGCTTTCAGGTAAGCTTGATGTTTTCCTTCTTTAAATTAATAATAAGCTTATATGCCTTGCTGCCTCACATATTTCGTAAAACTAGCCCAAAAAGGAAGAAGGCCTAAAAACGATTGCAATTCTGTGGTGACAGAGATTCTGACACATTTAAACAACCACTTGAGAGCTGCTTTGTTTGACTGTGAAACTGCAGTCGAGTAAGTAAGTTTACTACACTTTAGGTCGACTTTTTAATTAGTAAAAATGTTTGCTGTTGTTGTGAACTGAATAGGGAGGGAGCAAAGATTGTCATTGAAACGGAAAATGTTGTGAAAGAGATTACTGTGCATGCAATTTCAGTTTGAGTTGTTCATTAAAAGGCTGGTTTGTTTACTACTGTCAGATCAGAGGTGTTTGATCTGTTTGATCATTGTAAACTGTACACACTAATGACGATTAGTTTTGTACTTAATGCAGAAGCATAATTATTTCCATAAACACTATATTGCTTTCTGGGCTTCGAAAAAGGGAGATCCGCTTTTAGGCTTGGCTAAATCTATGTATTAGTAGATCAGATATCTGATAATCCTTCCTTTTAGAGATTCTCCCAAATGTCAGTTTCCCTCTGGCTCGATTTCCCGTCTCCTGTTTTGGTTGGCGCTTTTTATTTAACATGATTTTCTACCTTCCATCCCTCATTTTCCAATGCAACTAGGATCTTTCATATTTTCTTATCTCGACTCACGCGGTTTCTAATTCGCATCCCTTATCACGATGTCGCATGTCCCGTACAAGCTTCAGTGCATACAAGCTTCCATATTTTATCATGTCTAACTGAAGATGAAATCGTACTCACCCCAGGCACAATGAGATGAAAGTAACGAGATGAAAAATATAACTTTACCCCAATGAATGTTCCGATAAGGCTCCATCGCAAGAATAAACATCACTGAAGACCACCTGGCTCTTTATGGCTGACAGCTGCTCGAATACGTTAAAGAATATT
>OX421450.1:9004321-9026821 GCA_949126865.1 Montipora capitata
ATTTACAGCTCCAAAACAAATTCCCTTGATAGTGGCCACCTCTTTTTTGACGCTACGGGTCTTCCATCCTTGGACCCAGAGGAAAAGGAAAAATGCGAAGGCCCCCTAACTAAGACGGAATGTTTTCAAGCACTAAAAAGCCTGGATCGGATGGGCTTCCTGCAGATTTTTATAAAGTTTTTTGGAACAATTTAGCCGATTGTTAAGTAAATTCGATCAATTATGCTTATCAGGTGAGGCAGTTTTCAGTTAGTCAGAGGCGAGGAATAATAAAAGTAATATCCAAAAAAGACGCAGATCCATGTCTTGTTAAAAATTGGCGTCCGATAACACTCCTAAATACCGACTACAAAATTGCGGCTAAGGCAATTGCGAATCGTCTTAAAATTGTGATCCCAAAGATAGTTAATAATGACCAAACTGGTTTTATTAAAGGCCGTTTTATCGGAGAGAATATAAGATTGATCGAGGGCATAATAAATTACACTGCTACCCAAAATATCCCTGGACAACTTCTTTTTCTGGATTTTGAAAAAGCCTTTGATACGGTGGAAAGGTCATTCATATGGAAAACTCTAGAATCTTTTAACTTCAGTTCATCAATTATAAATTGGATTAAGCTCTGTTACCAGAACATTGAAAGCTGCATCTTAAATAATGGATGGGCAAGCGGCTATTTCACCTTAGATAGAGGTGTTAGACAGGGCTGCCCTTTGTCTCCCTACATTTTCATTATTTGTGTGGAACTTTTGGCCGAAAAAATAAGACAAAATAAAACTATTAAAGGAATCTCGGTGCAGGACGAAGAAATAAAAATCAGCCAGTTTGCTGATGATGCTACAATTATCCTAGACGGCTCTAAAGAATAATTCACAGCGGCTCTACAAGATTTAGAGCAGTTTGGGTCTATCTCAGGTTTACGACTTAATAACAAGAAAACAGAAGTTTTGTGGATAGGCTCCAAGGCCGGATGCAACGAAGTTTTTTGCCCAGAAAAAAATATTAAGTGGGTTAATAAAGTTAAATCCTTAGGAGTTTGGATATCTACAGATTCTGAAGCAAGTATAAAAGCAAATTATGATGAAAAAATAGAAAAAGCACAAAATGTCTTAAGCTCCTGGAAATACCGGAGACTGAGTCTGCTAGGGAAAATAACTGTGTTGAAGAGCCTTGTTGCATCTCAATTTGTCTATATTCTGGCTCCCCTGCCATCAAATCATACAGCCTTAGATGAGATCAACCGGATCTTTTATAACTTTTTGTGGGATGGAAAGGGAGACAAAATAAAGCGAGACATCATCATCAGTGAATACAAAAGCGGTGGCTTAAGGATGATAGACATTAAATCTTTCAATAAAGCACTTAAGTCAACCTGGATTAAAAAATATCTAGATAAGGACAACCATGGAAAGTGGAAGTTGTTTTTTGATCTACATTTAACAGATTATGGAGGAACGGACCTCTTTAAATCAAATCTTAACAAAAATGATCTACACAAATATTATAAAATATCTGAATAGATACTTTTCTTTCCGAAGTCTTGCAAATATGGTCGGAAATTAGCTTCAATGGTAACATCACCTCGAATAAACAGTTTCGGTCAATGAACCTGTGGCACAATTCTCTAATTAAAGTGGGAAATAGTCCAATTTATTATAAAACGTGGGCTACGAAAGGGGTAAGTGAAGTTAGACACTTAATGAAAGATGAAAACAGTTTTCTTTCCTTAACTGAGTTCAGGGAGCGCTTCAACATAAAGATAAATTATCTTACTTTTCATGGCATCGTAGCTGCAATAAGGCCCCAAAGAAAACTCTTACGTGGAAATGACATTCTATCAGATACCAATGAAGATACTTTCGCCGTTAAATTCTTTCAAGCCAGTAAGCCAAATAAACTTGTTTATAACAAACTCATCAGTTTAAAGCAGACTAGCCCCAGCGGAAGCCACAGCAAATGGATCGCAGATTGCAACCTGGAATCCCCTCAGTCGATAAACTGGAATGCGGTTTATGAAACCCCTTTCTGCTGTACAAAAGCCTCCAAACTAATTGTCTTCCAGTTTAAACTTCTTCATAGACGATTGGCAACAAACGACTACCTCCACAAAATTGGGCTCAGAAATGATGACATTTGCACTTTTTGTAAGAATGGTAAAGAATCCTTAGCTCACTTATTCTGGCATTGCAAAGAGACTTTTTCTTTCTGGGGAAGATTTCAAGACCTACTCACAAGGAATCAAGTAACAATAAAAGAAAAGAATTATTCCATGGACTTAGTATTAGGACTAAAAATAGATGTCTTCTCCCACTTGCAACATTATTTCTACTTTCTTGTTGCTAGATATTTTATATGGACGTGTAAAATGAAGGAAATAATACCAAGTATAAACAATTTTCCTATTTTCTTACAAAACTTTTGTGATCTAGCATATGACGAAAAGAAAAAACCTAAACCTCTCAAAAATTGACGGTCTTGGTAAAGTTGGAAACCTAGCCAATTACATTATGAAAATTATTGTAACGTAAGAAGAGTGCTTGGAACCTATGCATGCTATATGTATGTTATCTCTTCGCCGGTGTTTTAATGTACGTAGGATTTTAATGTGTTTGTTAAAATAAAATTAAAAAAAAAAAAAAAAAAAACTCGCAGTCTTCATTCGCAATCGGACGACAGAGATCTTGAGGCTTACTGACTTGTCCAGCTGGTCCCATGTCAGCTCAGCCAACAATCGTGCAGACATACTCTCTCGTGGATGCAGTGCAGATGAGCTCCTTCAATCAGCACTATGGGAAAGAGGTCCTCCATGGTTAACAGACCATTCACGGTGGCCTAGGTGGAGTCCCACAACCCTTGCAGAAGACGATGTTGTCTCAACCACAGCTATGGACAGCCATGTTCAGGGTACGCAGTCTCACTCGGGCAGTCTCCCAGACTTGATTGACAACTCGCGCTTCCAGTCCTATGAACGCGTCCTTGGCACAATTGCCTATGTCTTGAGATTCATTTCCAGCCTGAAGCATGCCTCTGGTAGGTCACGTAGGTCACGCCACTGTACGCCAGTCATTGAGTTGGAAATTCCAGTTTCCACAGCTGCGGAAACATCCCAAGCAGAAGTGATAATTCTTCGTGCTCACCAGATTCAGCATTTTAGGCAAGAACGAGAGTTCCTACTTAAAGAACAGACACGACCCACCCGTCCGCACTTCCAACCCAGACCTCAGCTGGTTCGTCAACTTTATCTGAAGCTCAACCCCTGGCAGACTCGAGGATGCAGTGCTCGAACAAGATGCAAGAGAACTAATTCTCATCGCTAAAAAGTCTCAGTTTACAACTCTGCTTGTTCGTTCAGTCCTTGAGAGACAGCTTCACCCTGGAGTAAGAGAAACTGTTGTAGCACTGCGTAAGAGATTTTGGTTGCCATCAGCACGAAGTGAAATTACAAGGGTGCTCGAGCGATGTGTCAAATGCCGATACCAGATAGGCGGAGCATACAAGCTACCCCCTTCACCCCCTTTGCCTGACTTTCGCCTTAACATGGTGACACCATTCTCTACAGTGGGGATTGATTTTACCAGTCATCTTATGGTCAAGAAGGGTAACAAGACAGAGGAATGTTACGTCTGCCTGTTCACTTGTAGCACCACTCGCAATGTCAATTTGGAGATTGTTGATGACATGACGACCGATCAGTTCCTTCTTGCATTCAGGGGTCACTGTGCCCTCTATGGAACTCCTTCACTGATTCTGTGTGATAATGCCAAACCATTTCGGAAAGGGAATCAAGAAATTCAGAAGTTGTTTCTATTCATAGCAGATCAAACAGTACAGGATCACCTTGCCCAGAAGAGAGTTCAGGTGAGGCACATTCCTGCCAAGTCACCACTCTGGGGAGGCATGTATGAGCGACTGATTGGAGTAGTTAGGATGTTAATCAAGAAAGTTCTTCGTCGCGCTCTCATCAGTCTGCCCGAGCTACAAACACTCATCAAAGAAGTACAACCAGTCGTGAATGATCGTCCAATCACATTCGTCTACCATGATGTCAATGATCCAGAACCCTTGACACCGTCAAAGTTGCTGTATGGTTTCGATATTACTGCTTTGCCACACCCTGTTGTTGATCCTGATGAGTTGGAGGATGAAGACTTCAATGAACATGATCAACTCAATAAGGTGTTGAAACGACGCTCATTGCTGTTTCAGCACTTTGTCCAACGGTTCAAGAGCGAGTACCTTGCTTCGCTGCGGGAGCGTCATGTGTATCAGTCTAAGAAGCGAGGATCCTAGGAGGAGATTGTTAAAGTCGGGGATGTTGTACTTATGCACGCGGAAAATGTTCCTCGAAGTTCCTGGAAGATAGCCATTGTAAAGAAAGTTCTCCGTGGTAGTGATGGCCTAGTTAGAGCCGAAGAGATAAGAAAAAACTCTGGAGTCACCAACCGTTCAATACATCTCTTGTATCCCTTGGAGGTCACACTGACGGATCCTAACGAACACTTTATAAACTGAACTGCAGATTCCACAGGTCGAAACCCTCAGAAGAAGCAATCGAATTGCTTCACTCCCCCGCCCCCAGTATGTGGAATCTGGTGACTAGAAATCTAGACTCACTGCGATACCATTAACCTGCGGTGTGTGTTCGGCGCATGCGTAAAAGACAAGTAAAAACGTGCTCAACTGCACGAAAGAACGCCATGTTAGAACTTGAACTCGTTGCGTTGTCATTAAGCGTTGTCACTGCGTCCTATTCTGTTAAAGTTTCTGATTCTGTATTAAATTCATTCTTGTGGTTTACACATAGTAAAATACACTCATATGACCGCGCGGGGATATGAATTTTTAGTGAGTTCTCGCGTTGGGTGAGAGATACTATCAACTCTCAAAGATAAAATTCGTATCCCCGCGCTGTCATATAATATCCTCTAGTCCTGATTCCGAATTTTTTTTTAGATACACGAAGTATCATAAATCTGAACGGAGTAAAATGAACTGAAAGTTGGAAAGATCATCGGAATCCCATTCAACCCGGGGTGCTTTTTCGGGCTTCCTTTACAACTGCATAATTAAGTTGCTCGAAGATACATTGCGATTATCTTTCCAACTTTCATTTATGAGTCCGTCGATAAAGAAATCATGCGTGTGCAGGCAGGTCACGAGAGTATGAATTGTAGTATCCTATTTCAACATCCAAACAGACAAAATGATTAGAGCCAGTAGACCTAGAGTCCATTACAGAAGATTAATAATCTGGTGTCAGGTTTTTCCCCATTGCCAGTAATTTCCGTTAAATAAAAGTCGTTGCCATTTTTGACGGTGGATGCCATTCTTAGTATTCTTTTTTTTTGTTCGAAAATTTGGTTTTATCAACGGAGTTGATAATGTAAATTGGCCACCGTAAAGAGATTCTAAAAGCTGACGTTTCGAGCGTTAGCCCTTCGTCAGAGCAAATCCAAGGGAAGGGCTAACGCTCGAAACGTCAGCCTTTAGAATCTCTGTACGGTGGTCAATTTACATTATCAACTCCGTTGATAAAACCAAAATTTTCGAATAAAAAAAACGAATACTAAGAATGGCAATGTTAAGCGTGCGCAGAATGCACGTGAAAGCTTTCAAAATGGCGCCGAGAAAGGCTACAGAGGAAGGAGATTTAACTATGGAAACAGATTGATGGTAAGGTTAGCAGGTCCCGTGTGAACAAAACGGCTATCCAGTACGATTTTTAGATCGTAAACATTTGGATAAAAACAAAAGAATATCTAAATGGCGGCCATTTTGGAATAAGGTGTATTTTGGTCGTCTTTGAAAACATTTACTCGTGCTTAATATTTATTCCAAATTACAGCTTGATACCTAGTCGCTTCATGCTACGGAAACCAAAGATAAGCGCCGGCCTTAATGGGCCTTCAGGCTCGTAACAGAGACTTTACCTTTACCTTTACCCGTGTGAACATAGCCTAAATCTTACTTTTGTGCGATGGACTCTTGATGTCAGCGTCAGGCGGAAAATATGAGGCACACTTCAGAGTCATCAATTGCCTGTAATTCTGGGCAAAAATCATGTTAAAGTCGAGGGAAAAGGTACAGGGACAATTTGGGAAGCTTATCAATTTGGCTCGCATCTAACTAACTTCACTTTAAGCCCTTGCCAAGCACTTTTACTAGCTTCATTGCGTGGAAATTACAGAAATTACTCAGACGAGTCCCCACTTTAAACGCACATGTGCACTCAGAAATGAACAACTCTAAGCATCTCTGGAATAAACTCGCTCGCAAAGGTTGATTGCATGGTTTTTAATAGTGATCGGAAGAAAAGGAACATACTTGGATATTGGAGAGTTGTAATACATACATACATACACATACACATTTTTTATTTAAACACGATAAAATTTAAAAGCACTGACGTGCTTGTGGGGTCGTGTGTTATTATACTAAAAATATTACATAAAATAAAATGTGTACTATGTCGAAATGCTAGTTTAGATAATTGAGATACAAGGTAGAACTATTTAAGAATTGACACCTGCAACTAAAAAATAATTAACGGTCTGTAGAAGAGACTCAAAAACATTTAAAATCATTATAAAATCTAGGGAGTGATATATGCCATATGCCATAAAATCTAGGGAGTGATATATGCCATATATGCCATATGAGCGGCAGATCTGTATCACAATTTCAAACTCGAGGCGAGGCCGAGAGTTTGTAAATGTGATTAAAATCTAACGCGAATATTGTATATGACTTATGAAATGTCAGTATTTAACATGATTTAAGTGTTAATAATGTACACGTCTAGGGTTTTTTGGTGATTTAAGACGTTTTAACTGGGAAAATTGAAAGAAACATTTATGTAAATGAAGAGAAATCTGTAGTTAAACGATATCCCAACATGTAAGAAGTTCTAGAATGTATCAATTGAAGATAAACGTCCTGCCTGGCCATAAACAAAAAACGAAGACAACGCAAACAAAGTCAAGAACAACCAGAAGAAAACGCGATCCAAGGCTATAGCAATCTCTTTCCAAGTTTCTTCATTCGTAGCAGATTCGTCAAACGTGTTGGTGCTAACGGCAACGGAAATTCGCGGCCTCTTTGTGTCAACTTCGCCACGCTCTAAAACATCAACATTTTCCTTGTCTTCCTCTTCCTTTCCTGATTCGGCTTTTTCAATTCCAGGTACCGTGTATGGTACAGTTGCGTTGCCCTTTTTTCGTGTGAACATTCTTCTCCTACAGGTTATATCATTTATGACTGATATAGTATAAAAAGAAAATGATATCAGCATTTGATTATAAAGATAGCAATGAAGTACCAGGAATTTTCTTTTTCTTCAAATTTTATATCTTCGTTGTGCCATAGTCAAGGTATGGAGATGGTTATGAAACTCGACAAGTTCCTTTGTTTCATTTCTTTGTCCGTATTTTTGGCCCTGATCCTACATAAAACACACTATTTTTTTTAGGTGACTATACACCTTATTCCAAAATTGCCTCGTTCAAGATAAAATATTCTTTTGAATTTTAAGTTTAAAAACGAGGCATCAAGGGCTTATTTGAATAAAAACAAAAGAATATCTGAATGGCGGCCATTTTGGAATAAGGTGTATTTTGGTCGTCTTTGAAAACATTTACTCGTGCTTATTTATTCCAAATTACAGCTCGAAATCATTGATTACCTATACTTATACCTCATCTAATTAAAGGCGTCTGCGGAAAACTTTTGCCAACGTTTAACATAAATCATCATAATTACATAGATGATTATTGAAAGGTCTTTGCACTGATTGGTTGCACTTGAGACCATTAATTATTACGCGATAATTACCGAAGCGGTTTTATTTTTTTTTTCAAAATGGCCGCAAGCCGTTTTGTTGATGTTTTCAAGAAAACTAATTTGCATACTTTTGGTTGAAATAAGCACAAGTAAATTTTTGAGAATAAGGGCTCGTGCAATTTGTAGTCTGAAAAGTTTACAAGTGCTTATTTATACCTAATTATACAAGAGATCATGTGATTACTTATTAATAATGTAGATGAAAAAAAAAAAGGAAGATAGAAAGTCAAACTTGAAATGTTGGCAGACACGCGCGCTTTAATTTTCTTTGAAGTTCATTCAAATAGATTCCTTTTAGTCAAATTCAAACTCACTCAACAAGAATACATATCGTCCAAAAGTCATTCAACTGTAAGCTTGGAAACGTGCATTTGTAAATTGCACCCCTGTTACATGAGAACTGCACTCTTTTTTAGCCAATCAGAACGGAGTATTTTTTCATTTATATTATTCAGCATCATACAGATTCGGGCAAACTCCTTCAACATCCGTTTGATTTTGTTGAATGATGTTGAACGATATTTAGCAATTATTGAATGAGGCTGAGTAGGATATGAAGAATTCTGCAGGTCGAAGAGGGTGTTATCCACCAAGGCCGAAGGCCGAGGTGGATAACATCCTCCGAGATCAAAATATTCAAAATATTTTCAAACTCTTAAAGGAGAAAATGAGCTTTATTTTTAACAATTTCGCACCCTCCAACAAAAATAACACAATCTCGTCCCCAGCTTTTTTCGGTCAACGGTTCAATAATTTGCAGCGGGCTGCACTTTTGACGTCATTTTGACGTCATCGGTTCAATAATCTGCAGCGGGCTGCACTTTTGACTTCATTGATTCAATAGGATGAAGTTTCTTTCCAAATTTGGTGAACAGCAGCTGGTTATGGTGAGTTATGCGTGTGGTTTTAACCAATCAGAAACGGGGAAAAACTTTGAATAAATAATAATGAACGATATTAAACGATGTTGACTGCTAGGATGGGCAAACGGTTTCAACACGTCATCAACATTTGATTCAATAAAGCTTCAAGAGAGAGGCCTGGTCTTCCGTCCCAGGCTGCAGTCGGCATGCACTAAAACCAGGAACACCGGAACACCGGAACACTCCGGAACCCCCTGGAAATTAACCCAAAACCCTCAATTTGGCTAAGGTTAGCCAAATTGAGGGTTTTGGGTTACTTCCAGGGTGTTCCGGAGTGTTACGATGTTCCTGGTTTTAGTACATGCCGCTGAAGTCGCGGTTGTTACTATGGATACGGAGGATAAGTCATGGAGAGACCGATAAGTGCGCACGTGCATACCAAACAATGTTGAAAGAGTGTGGCAAACGGCTCCAACTTTATTCCACATTTGCGAATACAAAAGAGAGGCCCTTCCCGGGGAGGGTCCTTGTTCCCTTGTTCCCAGATTTTTTATCCCTAAACTTTTTTTTTTTACCCCTTGTTCCCTAAAATATTTTGATATTGTTCCCCTCTTCCCCAGTTCAAATTAGCCATGTTCCCTTCTTTCCCAAAACCCCCGGGAGGGCCTCAAAAGAAATGATGAATGATTGTTGAAGCAAAACTTGAAACGCTTTTAAACTCATTCAACATCGATTCAGCAAGGTCAAAAGAGGTGGGGGGAAGAGGGAGGAGGGGAAGGGAACAAACCGTTTCAACATCGCTGTTCAACAAAATCGAACATATCAATGCCAAAAACATGGTTGTGATTGGTCGACATGGTATCTACAATAGTAATTTAGGGTTTTACCGTTTATCTCAGGATGTAGTCGCTTCCAATGTAGATCAAAATCGAACGCGATTTGAAGCCGTTTGCCTCAACTACAGTGAAAGAGCAACGATCTGTTGGTTGCTTATACCAGAATGGAGTTAAGGCCAATGAACTAACCTTTTAGATAAGTCAGTAACTTCGGTGGCGCAGACGTAGCGTGATGAGCCTTCAGTACCAAAACAGTAGCGGTCAGCGCCAGCCCTATCTCAAACATGACCACTGTGTAGTAAACACCAATCAAAGGTAGCGTCTCCGACTGCTCCGGAAGTTGTTCGGTGACCACGAGCAGGTACACGCTTACAGCTAATAGAATGGTAGCACATAATCCAATTCGCTCTCCGCTTTCCGCCGGAATGAAGAAGCTTACGAGAGTCAGCATACCGATGATCATGCAAGGCACCATTGAAAAAAGGACGAAAAACATGGGACGACGACCAATGAAGAACGACACGACGACTTCAGAGAACTCACCTTGTGGCTTTTGTGAGTTAACTTTCTTTATTTCAATGCTCCTCAAAGCCCAATTACCATTCGACGTATTGAGTTTCAGGTCTTTGGGACGAAATTAAAAAAGACGAAAATTAGAAATTAGAAAAGATGAAGGCTTAATTTACGTACGGTTGTGAGCTACACATGTGGGAAATTAAGTGATAGAATATGAAGTTCATCAAATGAGTATCCAAAAATTACCAAGTTTGAGTACCATGATTTCCTTCAAAACAATGGCATTTCACAATATTTCCACGAGCACGCTGTGGATATGAGATGATTTAACCATAATGCAAGGAAAGAGGCACCGAGTGACATTTGCCAAATTGAATTTGATTAATTCTGAACATCTGGATAATGAACAATTTACTTGCTTGGCGCAATCATACTGTATCAGGAACTTCTATTGCCGCTAATTCCTTGAGTCAACTCTTCCCGAGTAAATTTATTTTGAAGAACAGGTTTTTCCCGCGAGAAGTATTATATTTTCCTTGACTTTTAAGCCGCGGCTACACGAGCGGTTTTTTGCTGGCGCCGGTGATGCGATTTTTTTCAAATTTTGTCGCGTCGCCAGCGCTTTCGCGATGAAAATCGCAAGTGTAGCTAACCTTGAAATGGCGACGCGACAGCTGAACAAATCGCAGAAAAAAAATCACGAGAAATTCAACTCATTCAATTTCTCGCGATTTTTTTCCTGTGATTTTTTCAGCTGTCCTGTCGCCCGTTTAATGGTGGCTACACTTGCGATTTTCATTACGCGCTGGCGACGCGACAAATTTTAAAAAAATCGTATCACCGGCGCGCGCAAAAAATCGTTCGTGTAGCCGCGGCTTTACATTAGTGGGCGTGCTGAATTTCCAAAGGGGGGCGTTCTGTAAATGAATTTATTCGTGAAAGGATTGACTCCTAGGCCAAGTATGGGAGATAGCAGTTCCCCTTGATGAACTCCTGTTGGTATATCAGCTGATTATACTCAACCGAATATTCGGCGTTTGTGATTGGCCAATGACGAATGCATAAATAGGTTTAGAGTGCAAAAGAGGTGACAGAGTGACAAACGGAAGTGTCTATGCAAACACAGTATGAACTTGATCGTGCATTTCGTGATTTATGGTCCCTCGCAGCAGCCCATAACATGGGGCCCGTTTCTCGAAGGTCCCGAAACTTTACGGGCCATTTTCGGGTGTCACAATTCCCCTTTGTATTTCAAGAACGGAGAGGATTTAAGTCGTCAAAATTCACAGTCATTTTGATTTTTGTTACTTTCCAAAACAAGCATTTGACAGTTTCCGCACAAATGGTGTTTCGGGCCTTTCGAGAAACGTAGGTCCCTGTGACGACATTTTCACAGACCAAGATGTTTTGACTAGTTCTTCAACAAGATTTGACTTGCACCATCGACCATTCTCAATTCCAAGGGTAATAGTTTCTCTTGCAAGACTTGTGATTATCTGGTTTCGTGGGAAAATCAATGTAAAACTATCTCGGTCTGTAAAAACGCCGTTCCACAAATACAATGAATTTGTTCGCTCCTATTCATAGGATCCTGTTACTCGTGATGTTTTGAAAGTTCTTAAATTGACGAGCGCTATTTTGAGATCTTTCAAAACATCTCTCATGTCCATAAATGACAAGATACAGGATTTTCTATACTTGTAACCGAGACTGAGTGAGCCAATCAAGCCCCAGTTGTTCGGAGAGTGCATGGGTAGCGATATCCACTGGATAAAATACTGCGCACTGGATAGCTCAATTGGTTTTGCAAGTGTTTATCCGCTGGATTGCGTTATTAACCTTTTAAACAACCAAGGCCTGGGGGCTACAAAATATCCAACGAACGCTACAATAGATATATCTGAGGTTCAGAATTGCGTAAATTTTTCATAACAAAAGTTATCTCTGCTATCCCGGCATACAACACCTATCTCTGCTGGACGTGCTGGTATGTTTGACAGTGCAAACAATCCATATCAGGGTACTATATAAGAGATATAAGGACAAGCTTGTCAACTGAAGAGAAAAGTTAAGAATAATATTGGTATCGACAAGAAAAAAAACCGGGATGAAATCAATTCCATTTCCATCTACGCCTTTTGTGACAAACGAAGAAAGCAAAGAAGTCTTATGGTGACAAGAAACAATTCCAGGATAGGAGATAGCGCGATGAGGGCATATTATAGAAGACGACAAAAACTGTTACTGTTAGTCGAATATCAATTGCGTTCAACGAAGGAGAACGCATCCTAATCGTGTAAATCCCGCGCGATATACTTCTGCCAGTATAGATCGTTATGCCATTCGATTTCTGGGTTTGGACGCCACTTTTTGACCGGCTTGCACATTTTTCCTCGATCTAATATGCCTAGCCTCGAAATTATGAAAATATTGGAGGATAGCAATATCATCTTTAGCCAATCACAGGGCGATTTTCGCTTGCTTCAGTAGGAACTGAAAGTTCATTGCCGCCGTAATGGCGTCCAGAGAAAGGTGATTCTTGAAGAAGTTTTAGCCCAGATTCTTGATTCTGGGGAAGACGAAGAAGAAGCTGAAGCGATGACTGTTGTTGAAGAGCTTCGTTTCCGGGGCGATGAATCGAGGTATCAACAAACTTCGAAGTATTAAAGTTCAGCGAGCACGTGCACGGTATTGCAATTGGATGGTACTGTTGTGGAACTACGCTGAGAATAGTTTTTTGTGTATAAAACCGTGTTTTTTAGCATAAAATTAGCCCCTAGATTTGTTTGTCACTCGAAATCTAGATATTTTGTGTATTTAGAGCGACAGATGTTGTTTTAGTTTTGGAACTTTGCTGAGTCGCCTCGAAGCGCTCCGCTAATTGCAACGTCTGTTTTTTAGAAAACACACCACTACTCAGCTTTCCGCTTTTCTGATACTTGAAGTAGCCTTAGTCGTAGTTGCTGGTAGTAGCTCAAAATATCAACAAAATTTTACTTACGTCAGGGAAAAAAGCGAGAAAAAAGGCAGGCGAAGAAGACGGAAGCACAAATCCCACAATAATATTAATGTTGACATTACTTTTGATTCCATGACATATCGTGTCACAAATATCTAATGGTGTTTCCTGGGCAGTTTTTTCAAATAGGTAGTTCATGCAGTCACTTGTAAACACTCCTAACTTTTATCTTTCCATCACCTTGTTTGAAACTTCCTTAAATGTTTTGGAATGGTCGACTTGAAGCTGGGTCGACATGCTAACTTATGTTCTCCTCATTATTTCTATGTTCCAGTTGCTAGCATGCCATGCTCGGTGATTCGTTAGCGGCTATCTGTCTTTTTTAAACAGGTTACAGTTCTGCCATTTGATTCATCGATTCAGTTTCCTGTTATTACTTTATTGCTATTAGTAAGTTTAATTTTTGTTACAACGTAAAAATTTCAATTTTCATTCATAATATTTATAATATTGGAAATAATTCTTTTAAATGGACAAGCTGTGAGTTTTTGACAAATTTGGATGTACCGTGATACTGTTGCTTACCATCATTACAATTTGATCCTTGGTATTCATTAGGATAGACAGGATATAAATAGATTAAGTCATAGAAAATGCGCCGTACGCATTTTTATTATATCTCTCGGATAGTACGCGCGCTGTAATTGGCTAAATTAGCGGGCCGTATTCTACATTATCCTATTTAGTGAACAGGCCTTTTACCAACTACAATCTTAGAAACTGTAACAGGATTACCGTCCCACGATTTAATTCCTATTTTCTGAAAAACTAAGTCGGACACAGAGGAGCCATCCTATGGAACAATGTATGCACCCATTACACAGGAAACAACTTCAAGACATTCTTCCGCATTGTTAAGAAAGACACGTACGTTAAAAATATTAATTTTAATGCCCAGTCAGTTCAATCAATCCCTAGATTTTATAATGATTTTAAATGTTTTTGAGTCTCTTCTACAGACCGTTTATTATTTTTTAGTTGCAGGTGTCAATTCTTAAATAGTTCTACCTCGTATCTCAATTATCTAAACTAGCATTTCGACATAGTACACATTTTATTTTATGTAATATTTTTAGTATAATAACACACGACCCCACAGGCACGTCAGTGCTTTTAAATTTTATCGTGTTTAAATAAAGAATGTGTATGTGTATGTGAATGTATTACATGAAATTCGCCCTGTATATATATTAAATAGTTTATATTGTATATATGAGAGAAACCCTGATCCTGCACATCCCAAATAATCATATTTTTAACTGAATAAGTGTTTGGAAAGAAAATTCGCACAGAGCCGGATTTGAACCACGTCCCCCATTACTAGTCGCGTGTGATAACCACTATACCGCCGGAATAACCATTTTGGCAAAACAGCAATCTAAGAGGTGATTTTACGTGATTAGGGCATGGACCTCCCGGGAAATTTTCTTTCACGGTGACAAGGTAGGGAAGCCTATAACTCCATTTGAAACCCAACTAAGGATCATTGGATCAAGTCCACTAAGTGATACACGACCGTAGTCAACTTAGCGGATGACAAGGAAGGATCCTCAAAGGATACAGACTGAATTTATTTGTGTATGAAGAGTATATGAGAGAAATCCTGACCCTTTACACCCCAAACAGTCATAAAATAAAATAAACTGAATAAATGTTTAGAAAGAAAACTCGCCCTGAGCGGTTTGAGGATCCTTTCGTTTTCCGGACTCACCCCGTGTGATTTTGCGATCTTGAGCCTTTCGATTAACTACACAGTATTTTGACTTGCGTTGCGATACACCCCTTAAACTTGTTCCTTCCATTCGAGTGCATAAGAGGAGGAGGATAGTAAGAGGTTTGATATTTGTTTTCCCTTTCCGTTTATTTTAGATCTTTTAGACTTCATAACTTCGGTTACCAGTGATTTTGTTTAGTCCTATTCATGTAACTGAATTGTGATCACCAGGAGCTACAAAACGTGAAGTCCTCATTTACAGCTCTAGGATTGGGCACAGAATTAGGTTAGACGGGTGTTAGCCTGAGGATTTAGTGTTTATATCTAAATTAGCGCTAGAGGGTCACTAAGGGTCAGCGCCAGCTTTTGTGGACACATGTAACGTCAAGGTGAAGAGATCTTGATGAGTAGGGGATCTTTTGTGACGTTTTTGAAACATAACTAACACACCCGGCCCAGATACCTTTATGGGGATCATCGCTTTTGATTGTCTGAGTGCTGATTTCAATAAGAGTGCGATCAGCCGTCAATGAGCGAAACACCATACTGCACTTTTGCTTGTCAAAGGGAAAGTACTGCACATCTAGACTACACGAACTTTGGAATGTTGCAGGCGACACCCATGTATTCAGTCCATCGTTTCGCAATATCACATAGGTTCGGAATTTTTCCAAGTGACCTGCTTGAACGACCAATCCATCAGCGCTGAAACACAATAGCAGTCGTTATTTGGACATGTTTGTCAAATTAACAGAATCTGATGAAGGGTTGCAAATGACTTTAGAAACCAAGCAATATTTCTCTAAAGAGTTGCAACAACGCGAATAGCGTTAAAAGACTGTCTGAATTCAAAGCAATTGCGTGTAACTTGCTCACAACGCAAAAAAAAACAACAACAACAACACTAAGTGTAGCAGCTCTCAAAACCTGCTATTGTTTGGTAATGTAAGCAGCCTCCTCTATTGTTTTTAAGCCTAAAGCCGGTGATACACGGTTCAGCATTTGTTGGTGAACAAATGTTGCAGCTCTTGTTCAACAAATGTTGAACAGTGTGTCGTGTCATGTTGATTGTTGAAATATGCCATTCAACACGTTGAACGTTGTTGAACGATGTTGAACGAAAATAGAGACCAGCTCTATTCCGTTCAACACGTTTGTGTAACATTGTTCAACAATGTTGTTGCAAGATGTTGAACCGTGTATCATCGGCTTAAGTCATTGTTTCAATTGTTAAGTCTTTTGTTTTTGGCGAGGGTAGCGAGCCAATCACATTAGGGAGTTTAAGAAACGACGACGGCTACGACTACGACAACGCCACAAAACAATAATATAATTGGTTAAAAGAGCATAAATAATCGTGCTGCACGTACAGCACGGATTTTAGCAAGTATGTTTGCGGTCCTCTGCATAACGACAACGCGAAATCACCAAATTTGAGATTTTTACTACAACGTAAGCATGCAACAGAGATTCTTTCATTCTCTATTTTCACTCCGAAACCGCTCGTACCAATTTATTTTTAGGATACTTCGCCCACATGGTAGGACGTGAACGCGACTGAATATCGCGAAAGACTTATGATAGAGTCAAGTTATATTTTGAGGTGACGTTTTCGTTGACCGTCGCCGTCGCAGATCTAAAAGTCCCTATCATACGTTACGAGAGCTGCTACATCACCCAAAAAAACCGTGTAAGTCGCGGTTGGTGTTGGGATTTCCTTTTCATTTTCTGGAAAACATGGCTCACGATCTTTATGTAAGGGTTATTGACCAGGAGCTAGGTGAGGGGATGTGTGATATATTCCCCACGTGTCGATCCCGAATCAGTAGACCGAGGGCTCGGCACGAGGGGAGTATATCAGATATGTCCGAGAGACAGGTCAATAAAATGCTTATTGGTCAGTTGGTGAGGTTTTCTACAATAAAAATATATATATTAGATAAAACTCTTTGGCATTACAAAGCTTTTGCTTTCATGTCCAAATTGAGCGCTCTACTGGGATGAGTCATTGCCGCTAGCAATTGCGCATGCTCACTAGCTCGCTAGTTTGAGCACTCTGGCATGGCGTAGATGTACCACATGTGTGGGACATTTGAGGTGGCTTTTTAAGCTTAACGTCCATCCTAGTCATCAGTATTGCAATGATAAGGCCCGGAAGGCCAAAACAGTACTGTCTGCAGTTGTATATGTATATGTAAATCCTCTCGAGAGAGACCCGTTAGATGCTACATAGCGTGTGCACGATTAGTATACACTAAGTTCTTGGGAGCAGTGAACGACCCCGAAGATCAATTGTTTTTAACCCAACGAGCAGATTTTCCGGCTCTTAGTAAACTCCTTCTCGGCAGATGGATTTCCTTAAAGTTTGTGAATGGGACAAGTCAAACTCACAGCCAGGATACTCAGACTTAGATGTTGAAAGTAGTGTCTCCGATTTATTTGACTTTAACACTCCTGGAGAGAATGATTTATTGCTTGAAGTTTCACCCGCTACCAATACACCTTATTCCAAAATGACCGCCATTTAAATATTCTTTTGTTTTTATTCAAATAAGCCCTTGATGCCTCGTTCTTAAGCTTAAAATTCAAAAGAATATTTTATCTTGAACGAGGCAACAAGGGCCAATTTGTATCCGCATAAATCAGCGGCCATTTTGGAATAAGGTATATGTTGTTGCAGCGAGTAGGCTCTGGTAGGGCATTATAATTTTCCATAATGCTAGTAATTGAATTTTGACATTTCGGAAAATATATATATATTTCTCCAACAGAACAAAGAAAGCCGAGCCAACTGATAAAGAAGCTCAATTAAAAATCACTCTATTTCAAGTAAAGTGTGCGGCGTTGGTTTATTTTTGTGAAGGCTGACCGCGTGGGAACTGGGGGTCATTAGGGAGTGAGGTTCCTGGAATGACATAACTCATTTCGGGTTGATGAAGAGATCAGAAGTTACCAAGAGTAACAGGAGAAGTCAGGAGCACACTGATTGAGCACATAAAAGAGATCTCATGGTCATGAGTACTGCAAATGAAGTAAACTCACTTATTTTCAAGGACGATATCTGGGACCCAAATTGTTTTCGGTTCCACAAAAATATGAGTTATTCCGCCATAATGAGAAGGTTGCCATCGCAAGAACGGATTTTGCCAAATCTGCAAGGCAATTAACAAGATTTGATATTGATAGCTCCATGTACTTAAGATGACGTCGACGTGGAGACCATGAAGAAAGATACTTTGGCAAAGTCAACTTAGAGTCAGCATACAATAAGAATTCAAATGTCAGTACATCAACTAATTCAAAGAGAAAAAAAGCTTATAACCATTGTATTCCAAGACGCAGCAATATTGGAATTCAAAACAGCTTGTGCTCAAATAACGGATAATCGAATACTGATTGAATAAAGCTTGTATCCTTGAGTCCTTTTTTAAGGGGATGTTGTAGATATATTATCGGTGTGCAACAATCGATGGGAAAGCTGAAGGAAGATTGGCCAAGATTAATTTATGTGAACGTTTCTTTTTGAATTACCAAGGAGCTCCTCTTCTGATACTCGACCAAAGCACTGGTTCAAAGTAGCAGAAAGAGGGCTACCCCAACATCATTTTGATACATTACATCTTTGCATCTATTGCAGTAAATAAAATATACTTTTTGGGGTTCTTGAATCATCAACAGAACAAACCAAACCACAATACGTGCCCGGCATGACGCCCTGTCCCTTTTTTCACGCAGGGCATGAAGTTTCTCATACCGATTTTAAGCCCAAGCCCGGCATGGCAATTCCGTCTTTTTTCGTGCCGGGCATGAGGTCCAAGCTCAACCCTAGTCCCCTTCTTAAATTACAAGCGGCTCCTTTTGGGTGATGGGGCTAAGATCTCCATCTCCCAGGCATGACGCCATTTTTTTTCATGCTATCGGTGTTCTTTCTATAAACTATAAAGTCTTGCGTGTTTTTTCATGCCGTTTAATATACAACGTACCGGCATACGTCTCGTGGAAAGTTGTAGATACATTGCCTTTCGATTTTCATCGGGCATGAAGGAATAAACTTCATGTCAACCCAGTTGTTTTTAAAAATATTAGTCAAAAATGTTGTTTCCACTGAGCCGTTTTTACCTGTGTTACTACGGTTTCTGTCGTGATCACTTGATCCTTATTATCCTGCCCAAGAAAACAAATAAAAAGACCATAGTTTGTGGTTACAATAGCTCCTCTACCAAGAGGTCTCCTCTTCGAGGGAGACTTTTAGAGAAGACTTAAACAGGAATTTTATTTGTGTAGCTGTTTGTATCACAGCCTGGTGAACTTTTAATCTACATTAGACTTTGATCAGTCCTCGATCCCTGAACAACAACAACAGCAATTCACTTATACCGCAACTTAGCTCCTAATTTACAATAATCTTTGAGACAAACAATGATGTCGAAGAAATGGTCATGCAAAATTTCTAAACCTAAAGCCAATCACGATGATGACTCGAAATTCGACAGGAGTAACTTTTGCTATAGTTTTCAATGTTGTTCTGTTGTTAGTTTTCGAGGGATCAATTGCAACAATAGATATCGGCAATAAAATTTTCGGATGACATCTCTTGGTTTAGACTCACTCCAATTTTCTCAATTATACCCACGAGTCACGCGTAAAAGAGACGTATTCAGGGAACTGCCAGTGATCAATGCCATTCCTTTTGCTCGAATAAATTACTTCCCCATACGCAACAGTCATTTCCGCACGGAAATAATGGGAGTCATTAGCATCTCCCTTGCTGAAATGACTGTTTTGGTCAAGGTAACTGCATACAATTACTCACTCAGTAGTTAGTTTGCGTGTGATAAACATCAAAAACGCAAAGTTAAGCAGCGCTTGTATGTGTTATATACTTCGGTGTTCATAGCTTGAGGCTTGTGCAGCTATGTTAAATAGTCTCTTAACTATGGTTTAGTGAGGATTAATTGAAAATTATCTAGAGCGGATTCAGAGCCACCTTCATATTTTCAAACTGTATCCCTCCTAAGAATTCTTTTAACTTTGCAACTTGAAATTATCTCAGCCTGTTAATCCACTTTTCAGTAATAAAAATTGGGGGTCAGTTTAGTCGAGTTTGTTTTTGATATATAAGCGTTTAAAGAGTGTTTTTCTTCCGCGGATGACAATCCATCCTTACCACTTCAATCAGTGCCTTGAATTCCAGTTCAAAAGATACATTAACCACTTGAGACCATTCTACCACCGGACGAACCATGTGATCGTACGTTTGGAATAAAGCTTTTCGTAACTGGTATTCCGGTGCTTGGGTCATGTTTCTCACCGTTCCATCCACAGCTGCAAGAAAATGGAATAAAAGGCAAGAAATTATTGATTATTGGTTCATCAGTGTTTCGAGCGTTTGCACTTGCGTTCCGCAAAAACGTAGAAAAAACTAAAATAATAACTTCAGATAATTCCAACCGACTCAGGTAATAAAGTGAGTAAATCACGATGCAAAAGTCTTAGAAATACATGCATCCGACGCTAAACATGATCCATTTGCAATTGTTTTGGCTGTTCCTTCTGATCCGCTGGTAATGTTGCGTGGGATGTTTTAATTAAGCGATCTATTCTTGCAGGAAGAATAGAAAAACGACAGCGCGGAATACTAGGGAAAATTTCGAGTGCTTTTGTAAGAGAAATCGAACCAGCCCTATGGTCTATCCATTGAGCTACTAGAACTCACTGGAGAACTGGGACGCATGACTTTGCAATGCCCGCTGACCATTGGGACACTCTGTTCATTCAGGACCAGCTCTCCAGTAATTCTAGTAGCTCAATGGGTAGAGCATCCGACTGGTGTCACGTGGGTCATAGGTTGGAAACTTGCCTAGGACTCTGATTTTTCAGTTGTCCTTTTGCTCGTTGCCAAGCAACTTGTATTCTATCCTTCTTACGGGCGCATTACACTTTTCCATGCACGTTATTCCAAAATGGCCGCCATTTTAGTATTCTTTTGTTTCCATGCAAATTGGCCCTTATGGCCTCGCTTTCAGACGTAAAATTCAAAAGAATATTTAACCTTGAACGAGGCCATAAGGAACAATTTGCATGGAAACAAAAGAATACTAAAATGGCGGCCATTTTGTAATAAGGTGTATCATTTCGTGTATTTCAAGTTGTATAAACTGAGGCGCATAGCCTTGTAGAGTCCGCAGACCAGTGTAACACATTGTCCATTCAGAACCTTGATAAACGAAGTAACTGTCCAGTGACTTCAAGCACTCAATGGGTAGAGCCTCCGACCAGTGGTACGGAGGTCGTAGGTTCGAATCTACCCTGCTTTCGGTCTTCCTAGATAAGTCGGGAAGAGGAAAGATGACTCTGCCAGCCACCTCGACTTTCTTTGATTTTCCGCTCATCTAAAGAAATGGATGAGTCAGTCCAGTTTCGACTTGTCAAACCTGTTTTTTAATTTATGGACATGATCAATCGGCACGCGTCATCAATTTTTTTAAAAATTTACAACAACGTGACAATTTTTAACTGTCTAAATTCCCATGAGTATGTCCGTATGTCGTTACAGAAAACTAGTTTGCCAGAATTGAGAAACCTATTGATTATTGAAATGGCAATTGAAAAACTCGAACTATCTTGAGTTTCCAAGGAAATGAGTTCTTGGTTGTCGTGTGTTTGCCAGAGTTGTTCGAAAATATCCCAAATGTTTGTTTTGGTTTTGTGGTTTTGCGGCTACTGGTCACGCGTGATTGACTCCCGAATACGTTTGAATTTTTAACGCACGCTCAATACGAAATGCCGAGGCTGCCGGCAGGGTCTTCCTTCCTCTTCACGAATGATTTAGGAAGATCGAAAGAGAATCTGCCCGCAGGGTAGTTCGAATCCTGCCTAAGACTGTGATTTTTCAGTTGTCCTTTCGCCCGTTGTAAAGCAACTTGTGTTCTGTGCAAAATACCCGTGTATTGTATGCCTCGTTCTTCAAAGAATGCCGCAATAAAGTTTTTTGAATTGCAGTCGATATAATGAGTAACATGTCCTGTTTCGCGTTTTGCTTTAAGTAGTTTGTCCGTCAGTATTTTGGGTTCATTTAGAACGGGCATTAATTACATGCCGGCCATTTTGAGTCCGAGCGTTTGAAAACGTTCGTTTTGCCCCACCGAAACTCGTTCCAAACATTTCAACTCGAAGCTCAGGGTTCGAAAGCTAACCATTCTCGAATGAGTGCCGAGGCTTAAATAGTGCAGATTAGTACTTAACACTACAAACGATATTACTTGGGGTGCATGGAATGACCGGTTTTTGTCTCCTTGTTTGGTCCTGAAGTTGTGAGTTGTGTTGTGTTTTTGTGTCATAAAGTATGACACCTCAAAGTGGCGTACCCATTCTAGTCACAACCCTTGCGTGAAGCGTGTATTTTTTGGTTCATTCAATCCCTTTTCATTTGCGCCTGACCGAGAGAGAGGAGAGCTCTGGGGAACCCTGAAACAAAGTGTCTTCTCATTGGTTTTCGTAAAGAACAATGAAAAGTGTCTCCGATTGGTGTATTCATGTTAGCGCCAAGAGTGCATGAGCAGGTACCGTAAGGTTCAAATAGCCAATTTTTGGCTTTAAGAACCCTACGGCGCATGTTCTCCTACATAAAGTTTCCCAGATCCGAGGCTCTGGAGACTCCGCGAGAATGTTGGAGTATTCTGGAGCAGCTAAAACAAGTCTCCACCATTAGAT
>OX421450.1:9044321-9049321 GCA_949126865.1 Montipora capitata
GGGTAAAATGGTCAGAAAATGAGAAAATCGGGTTTTTTATTACCTAAAAGTAGGAACAAAATTGCAGCATTTGCACGTAAATGCCTAATTGAAGTCATCATTGAGAGGTTGAAAACTATTGCTTTTAAATCAACATGAAGCACAGGCTTGCTACATTTTTCTCAAGCCATGAGCACAAAAATAGTTAATTTTTCCTGAAAAACCAGCGAATTTAAAAGGCTCAGAAAAATAGGAAATAACAATAGCTTGCACATTCATCAATTACCTAAAGATTACTACAGTACCCTTATTATCTACCCTCCGATTTCACTCCATGGCGACTTAGTAAATCCTCCATTCACGTTTCTAATTGTAACTAGTAGTTAAAATATGGGAACTGGTAAAGAAGAAGAAGACGTTAATAACGCTGGCATTTCTGTGGACAAGAAGGAAGGTAAAATACATTAATTTTTTTAAGAACATTTAATGGGCTGCGCTAGCTTATATTGGCTTGAGATTACATACAAAACGAAAGGAACAGCGAATCTTACCTTAGCAGACTTGACAGCACGGCCTTGGCTGAACAACCACCTCAATCGATCTATGACAACATTCATGAACATCTGCCCAAATCAATTGTGCTTACAGTGCATGAAGCCACGGACGAAAAATCGATCGCGCGAAAGTGAAAGACTTAGAAGAAAACAGCTCCTACCACTGAAATACCGCTATTCCGAAAGAAGAAAACGTGTATACGTCGCTGCTTCCATAAAAATCCCTGCAGCAAGTAATCGAACAAGACATCTTTGGCCGCCATCTTGTTTGTTACTTCGCGCGCGCGCGTGTGAAAAAACCTGGGTACAAGAAAAGCCATCAACCAATCAGACAAAAGTTTCCTTGGTTTTGGGTTACCATATTTTCTTAACTATGGTGCTCGGCGCGCGCGGACGTCCGCTAAAAAGGAATTAAGTTATATTAGTTCTTAGTGGTCGAACTATATCATGCAATTAAGCTGCATCAGAGACCACGCGACAAGGGTTTAGCTGCATGGCCTCCCCGGAAAATTTCACAGTTTCACCGGAATGTTAAGAAATGCCACTGGAAAATGTTTTAAATTTAACAGAAATTACGTAGCACTTTTCCGATCTTTATGGAAATGCCTATCGTAAGCTGATGACGCATGGTTCAACTTTGTGCAACGTTTTTATCAACACTATAATTCTTCAATCGTGAGTGATTTGCCTCTTAATTAAAACTATATAATGATTGGTCAAACACCGTACAACTATATTGACAGCGTGTATCGAATGGAAAAACTAGAGCTCCGTTCAACTACGTTCGAGACTATTGAGAGTTGACTAAAATCGTCGAGAGGCTAGTGGTCCATTTATTTGAACTACGTCAACATCTCCGTGGACGCCATTTATCGCTGATAAGGGTTGTAGTATTCTAACCTAAATGCTCACTTTGTATGGTTTGTCAACAAGGTTTTTGATGGCTCCGTCGATCTCGAGAGACCATGGTTGACTGCGCCCAGGCTTGTCACTTTGTGTTGCAGCGCCGGGTGTGGCTGTAGAGGCCGATGCGGGACCCGCATTGCCTGTTGCATCTGCTGCAGGTAAAGACCGGCTCCTGTCTTCCTGTCTGGGATGGGGCTGACTGTAGCAGCTGCTCCTTGCGAAGGCGTTTCTCTTCCCAGCGGCTTGCTCTCCTCTCCTCTGCTTCCTTGATGACTGCTTGTGTGGTGGACCGCCAGCCAGATCGGTCCGAGGCTGCTGTCTCTAGGTCAGAGGGGTTGAACCCACCAGCCTTCAGATCCCGCTTGCACACATCCTTGTAGCGGAGGTCTGGACGTCCTGTGGGTCTGGTGCCAGTGGCCAGCTCCCCAAACAGCATGTCTTTGGGGATGCGGCCGTCAACCATTCGAGTGACATGGCCAAGCCAGCGCAGACGTCTCTGGGTCAGGATGGCAAACATGCTGGGCATCCCAGCCTTGGCCAGGACGTCGATGTTGGTGACGCGGTCTTGCCAGGTGATGCCAAGGAGTCTGCGGAGGCAGCGCATGTGGAAAGCATTCAGCCTGCGTTCCTGGTAGGAGTAGAGGGTCCATGCTTCACTGCCGTAGAGGAGAGTGCTCAGTACACAGGCCTGGTAGACTCTCATCTTGGTGTTTGTGGTGAGCATGGTGTTGTCCCACACTCTCTTTGTCAGGCGGGCCAATGCTGTTGCTGCCTTGCCAATCCTCGTGTTCAGCTCTGCATCAAGGGAGAGGTTGCTGGAGATGGTGGACCCGAGGTAGGTGAACTTGTCCACCACTTCGAGGGTGTGGTCGCCGATCGAGATGCTCGGGTCGTTGCTGACGTCTTGACCCATGACCTGTGTCTTTTTCAGGCTGATGGTGAGGCCGAACTCTGTACAGGCAGCTGCAAAGCTGTCAATGAGCCGTTGCAGTGCTGCCTCCGAGTGGGCTGCTATACCAGCATCGTCAGCGAAGAGGAGCTCTCTGATCAGCACTTTCTGCACCTTTGTCTTTGCCCGGAGACGTGACAGATTGAAGAGGCCTCCATCACTCCTAGTGTGGATGAAGATTCCGTCTACAGAGTCCCGGAAAGCATAGGAGAGGAGCAGAGAGAAGAAGATGCCAAAGAGGGTTGGAGCAAGGACACAGCCCTGCTTCACTCCATTCTTGATGGGGAAGGGTTCCGAGCAGGATCCGTCAAATTGAACGGTCCCACGCATATCCTGATGAAAGGACACAATCATGCTCAGAAGCTTGGGGGGGCATCCAATCCGCTGGAGGAGGGCAAACAGTCCTTCACGGCTAGAGCTCCGTTCAACTACAACTCTTAATTAAAACTATATAATGATTGGTCAAACACCGTACAACTATATTGACAGCGTGTATCGAATGGAAAAACTAGAGCTCCGTTCAACTACGTTCGAGACTATTGAGAGTTGACTAAAATCGTCGAGTGGCTAGTGGTCCATTTATTTGAACTACGTCAACATCTCCGTGGACGCCTTTATCGCTGATAAGGGTTGTAGTATTCTAACCTAAATGCTCCCTTTGTATGGTTTGTCAACAAGGTTTTTATCACGTTTTAAATACGTAAACAGTGTTATCTGCAAGAAATGTTGAACTGAGCATATCATTACATGTTGAATGCCGAGTAAAACATAGTTCACAACAGAGATATATATGACAGAGGCGGATTCAGAGCAAGAGCTAAAGATGGGGTGAGGGGGGGGGGGGGGGGTGGTGCTCTCTCTCAAAAAAAAGTGCAAGACATTTTAAAGGGCTTCACTTTTAGCATCTCAAAAATAAGGGGGGAAGGGGTATGGGGGGACTCCCTTGGATCCGACACTGTATGATGTAGGTATATGCTTTTTACATGATGTGAGAACGTCACTTGGGATTAGCTAGGAACTTTTAGAAGTCAGGAATTCGCGAATTAGCCAATATAAAAAATACCATACTACCCTTTGTTTGTCCCTCGAAAATTTGCATAAGCATTGTTTCCACTGAGTTTCTCTTGGAACCATCATAAGTCCCAAGAGAAAGTAAAACAATTGTTGCAGCATCCACTTTGAATAAGTTTTGGTCAGTGACAACAAGGTTTTTACCATGTTTCTTTTTTATCATGCCTGAGTAAAATTACGGTATTTTTAAACAGTAACATTTTTTGTCTTTTAAGTAAAGAAATCGGGAATACGATGATTTTACCCTTTCAGGGCATTGTATCCCTCCATTAAAATGCTAAAACGGAGAGGTCAATTTTACAAATGCAATAATTTTCAGCTTTCAGGCTTACTAAGCTGGATTTCAATCTCGTAACCAGAGTCCTCGGGCTTTTTGGTCAGCGGGCGAGCGCCCGGAGAGACTCAGGAACAATGGACTTGAACTAGATCCTTGAACTATTTTTCCGATTGATCCCTTGCATAATAACGGCAGTCCGACATTAAGTCGGTAAGTAATTCGGAAACACCAGAATTTGGAAGGAGATTCAAAATCTAAAACTATTGGCTGCTTTGTTTTCAATTGATAAGCGTTTCAAGACATTAAAGTGCCATTGGTATTTACTTGTTATAAGGAAAATGATAAGCAGTCTTTTTTAGAGTCAGCTCAGTATGAAGGAGTTTACTATTCACTATGTTGTTTAGGTCATCGGAAAGGTATTGTCTTCACTTCCAGGGGTTCACTTTGGGAAATTACATTACCGTTATTTAGGTCGGAATAAATTTCTAACCTTGGCCCATAATACAGGGGATTATGATGCCCTCGTGTTTTATTTTGTTCAGTTAGACACATATGCAAATAATTATAAGCCAAGCCTGAGAATCTTGGAATTTTTGGGAATTTCTAGGAATTGACGATTATGGTCTCTCAAAAGGGTTGGAATAACCAGGGATTTCTAGGAATTCCAAATTATGGCATTAGCAAAACTCAGTGAGTTGTAACTCTTGAGAATTTTTGGGAATTGAAAGCTAAAAGGGCACTGTGGACTAGGAATTTATGGGAATCTTTGGGAATTCCACTCAAGGATTCAACTTGACATGACTTGATGGTTACTTGAGCGAGTTGAAATTCTTGAGAATCAATCAAAGTCGAAGTGCCCTTTTAGGATTTGATTTCATCTCATGCCTTGAAAAAATGATTTAACTTCACTTAACTTCATTCTCAAATACATGTGTAACAAGGTTTGCTCTTATTCAAAGCATGTCAATGTGAATGTGATATCTTTTGAGTTAATTCACTGTTCATAATACATGTACTTAGCTTAAGCAATTTCCTTTAAAGGCTCCAAATTTTGGACATAAAATCACTCTGTACACGGAGAAATGAAAAAGAAATCTTTTATTCTGATGTATTCCATAGATTGTGAGAAATAATTTCAACATATTACCTTGTTTGATGCGCTCATAATCGACCTTATTCCAAAAGGAACATGAAATATTACTCTTGAGAATTTCACACTCCAAGTGAGCACTTAATCCTTTCAATGAACTCCAGTATCTTTCGA